>WYDI02042264.1:0-19472 GCA_009867235.2 Psittacus erithacus
AGTCCCAACACCGATCCCTGAGGGACACCACTCGTTACTGGTCTCCAGCTGGACATTGAGCCATTGACCACAACTCTGTACGTGCAGCCATCCAGCCAGTTCTTTATCTACCTGGTGGTCCATCTATCAAATTGATGTCTCTCCCATTTAGAGACAAGGATGTCCTGCGGGACAGTGTCGAATGCTTTGCACAAGTCCAGGTAGATGACGTCAACAACATGCTAAATATTTGTGAAATCTAAGGAAGTGGTGGAGACAAATATTGTAGGACTTGACAGACCAAGGAAATTTGCATATTAGTAAGTCCCTGTTAAGGAATGTTGTAAAAGTTACACTTCTGCATACTTATTTGATACTGCAATAGGACAAAGTTAATAAGTATATACTTCAAATCTATTTGAAAATCTTGAATGTGCTTGAATCAAACTGCAGAATTTAAGTACTTGTAACTTTTGGAGTGCTGAAACAACTTTGCTTAAAGATGGCTTAATATTTACATCACAGTTGAATTTTCTAATACTTATTTGAGATTTCTATTCCTGGACAATTTTAGTTAATTAGGCACAAAATATGAATAATCACAATTTTAATATTTTTCTGTGGCTTTCTGTAGTTAGATAAAAACACTTCCTGACTAGTATGAAGCATGTGTATTTGGAGATGCAGAAGGTAGTAAACAAATCTGTAATAAGTACAGAAAAAGAAAAAATTGAATGAACTTGAATCTAACTATAATACTAGGATTCTTGTTTACAAGTGAAGCAGAATGTGTATTCACTGTGAAAGTGTTTTGGTAAAAACAAGGTTTTCAGCTGTTTGTGATTATAGCTTAAAAGTCCTATGAGAAATATCTCCAAACACTGATATATATGCCTGTACCTCTGCGTGTTCAGGTTGCCTGCAAACTACGAACTACAGGACAAGCACATTGTCCCTGTCTTAAATGAAGATTTAGAATATGCAAAACCATACTGATAGAAACCGAACGTTAACAAATGGAGGTAACATGAGCAAAAGAATTGGCTTCTCCTCCCCCCCAGTGACTGACTGTTGTCATCCTTGGCATTATCTAGTTTGTAACACCATTACAAAACCAGTACAAGAAGCCCTAGCTGTCAGAAAGTTGGCAGAAGCAAAACACAGGTTGATTGACCAGACCTTTGTTATTGATATCAATATGTAACAGGAAGATTCTAGTCTAAGTTACAATTATCAGGATAAATTTACATAATTAGCAGCTGGAAGAGAAATCATATATGGGATGCATCACGGTGCACCTTTTTTTATTTTTAGAACCTCAGTTTAATTATGTCTGGCACTGTCTCAGCTGCTACATGATTCTTAAATACTTTCACTGAACAGTTTGCATCTTAATAGATAGGCTGTCTCCTGTATACATTCTGTCCTGGATTCAGTTTCATAAAACAATCTAACTGGCTGAACTATGACTAACCTGTGAAAAAAAGCTATGGTTCATTTCTTGTGCAGTTCATTAGGTGGAGAAGATAAGGAAGGACAGAATAGTATAGGAAGTAAATTTTACCCATCTTCTTACCTTAGTTGTGTAGCTATTATAGGACAATTGGATAAATAACTAGAATATATGGATATATATTACTTAGTGAAGAGTAGAGAAGTACCTATGTGTTCAATTCTGAAATAAGTGAAACCTAATCTGGTAACTTCTGTGACTAGCTATCTGGAAATTCACACCTAATTTTTTATACTTTCAAGATTTATATAATTTCTGGAAATATTATTAAATCATTTTTAATATACTATATCAGAAATTCTGCCAGTTGCTGAAATGAAGCCATTATCATATATTATTCAAAATGTCTCATAATGTACAATTTTATTAAAAAACAGCCTGAATTCCTGTGTGTTTTCAAGACAGAACGTTAAATTGAAGCAGTTAGCAAAAAATTAGTAACACTAACAAATAATGAGAAATAATCAGAAGTAGGCCTGAGAGAAGACCTTATTTTGAGACCTTGAAACTGTTTGGCTGCAAGCTTACTTTTTGCAAATCAGGTTGATTTATAAATAACTGTTCAATAGCCATACCTTTATGTTTTCATTGTAATTAAAGAAGAAATATTTACACCTTTTACTTTGACTAAAAGAAGTGTGGGCTTAATGTAGTTCCTGCATATAAAAACATTTATATTACTACTGTCTTCTCCGTCTCCTTATTTCCTGTCAGTTAGTCCCTAATGTCTTTCTGATTTTCTCTGATTACTTACTATGTTTACTAAAATCTGCTCTGCTCAGCTAATACTAGGGGTAAGGATACAGAGACACAAGAAAAAGAGGTTAACAGATTTGCTTCAATTAAACCATCAAATATATGGTACTGCAATAAATTCGGACCTTAGTCATGGAAACACTTAAATATTTACTAAAGTTTATTTCATTGATGGAATAATGCTGTGCAAGATTATGGGTTCATGCAAGCATTTTCATCATTACAGGCTATGGATTATAGATTAGAAAATTGGGGGAAAGAATCAACAGAATTAATTTATTTAATTCTTTTGAGATGTGAACTTAAAACCATTGCTGAAGATAGCAAATATGTACAAAATTTGCCACACAAACAAGAATTTAAAAAAGATCAAATGCAGAGAACAAGCTGTGCAAGCATACCTACCTATCTCCTCCTGCCATGTACTTGCCTGTTTTGTACTGGAGTGGAAGATGAGGGGTGAAGTGAGAGAGGTGGTGGAGGCCTTTTTCTGGATCAGTAGAAAAGGCTTGACAACAAATGGCTTAATGAGATAACTGCTCTAATTAGACAGAATAAAAAGAGTGACATAAGTAGCAAGTAAATCTTATGTCCCTTCAGTTGTTGGGCAGCCTGAATTTGTACAGCATTGGATAGGTTTTCTCATGTGACAGTGTGCAGAGCAGCTGTCCCTTTTAGTCCTGTGCAGTATTATGTAATTTTCTTACGAGTAAACAACTCTGTTCCTAAGGGATGCTGTAGTGAGAACTTCTTGCTGCGCTTATAGATAGAGGCAAGGCCAAGCAGGTGTAATGGCTGGTATTCAGTGGGAGCTGCCTGTGGGCTCCTCTGTTCCAGTGAGCTGGCTGAAGTTTTTACAGAATCAATCACAGAATTGCACACAAGGAAATTGTACAGTATAGCACAGCACTGGAAGCCACTCTTTCCTTGCAACGTAGGGAAACACAGTCGTGTGCCTCCTCAGTTTTAACTGTTACATGGATCACTAGTTCTTAAACGTGGAATGCTGTCCTGATCAGGATCATACACTGCCTAAGAGGAACACTCATATTTTCTTTGAGAGTTCTGTGTGAACAAATCCCCCTTCATACAAGCAGTTTGTTCATGTTTAATTTGAGATGTAAACTTGTGTTTCTAGGGCAGTAAAAGTGTGCCTCCTGTAATGGGGAGCTGTTGTATCACACTGTTGTGTAATGAAAAGAAGGAGGAACAGATAGGTTGTGTGAAATACACATTTTTAAATAAACTTACCATCTAACACCTTGTAAAGTAATTTTAAATCAACAAATGAACCATCTAGAAATAAAACAAAAGATAATTTTCAAGGGATATTATATAGGTGCTTCTGTGTATGTAATCTAAAAAGGATGTTCTCTGTTACAGAAATAAACCACTGTTTGGAAGAAAGTAATGCTTCTTCTATCTGCTAAGAGATACAATACACATTATTTAGTTCCTCTTGGTTTGAGTAACGTGTATTTCACTGCATCCTATCACAAAACGTTGTGCATTATGCAATAGTTTAACCCAGTACTGTATTTTCTTGCAGATTGAAGAAAAGGAAGCAAAATAGAACCTATTTTTATGTTCTCTTCTTGTAAAAATGAATGGGATATCATGCCAATGAGATATCAGTTTGCCCTATTGATTTTTGCTCAGGTGTTTGTGAAGTTTTTAACTCCAATCTTGCATGTATGATTACACTTTTTTTTTTTTTTAAATTTATTTTTGTGTTATTTTTTCTATTCAAGATTAACTACTTCTGTCTCCATGTGATGCCAACTTACTCCACTTTTTAGCAACAAGATTAGCAACACACCCGTGTATATTGATGTTACGTTTACATTGGAGGCTAGGTTAACACACAGGCTTGTGTCTCAAGTACAGTTTTACTGTCATGTCAGCATGATTTCTGGTGGAGCTAATCATTAAGGAGCACAGTATGATAGGTATCCCTGTTTCCAAACATAAAAACCTGTACTTCTTCAGTTGCATTTCTCCACTGCTTACACACTGGCATCATACCTTAATTTATCAGGATTACATTTAATTTAGTAAATGTTTCAGCAATGAACACATTAGAATACTTCTGGTTGCAGTTTTTAAGAATAAACCCCAAATTCAAAAATGTTTCTGCACAGGAAGGAAATAGCAATGGCAATTAAACTGGTATAAAAGATCAAACTTACACTTAGAAATGTAAGACTGCTTTCCACATGCAAGTAGTTTAGATTTTGCCCTCTCTGTCTAGAATCTAGAAATTATTCAGAATTAATTATTTTATTGTTGCTTTAACATAATTAGTAAAGTGTACAGGAAAATTAGTATCTTGTTTTTCCTTATTTCCTGTTTGGTTTGGGTTTTGTTTTGGGGTTTTTTTTTTATGGCTAAACGGAAAAGACAGGCTGCAACAACTCTGTTTCTATGTATTTTCTATTTCTCTTCTATAAATAGCCATCTCCAGGTGCTTCTATACAGTAACCAATGCTGCTAAAGAATGTTAAATAGGGCTTTAAACTAAAGTTGCTGGGGAAGGGTAACCTCAGTCCATCCTACTCCTACCAGCCTGACGTCAGCGCAAGTGAGCTGCCCAGAGTGTGGAAGGGAATGGCAGGTCACCAGGAGGGCACCTGAGGAGCAGCACAAAGGAATTCCTGCTGCTCCAGCAAGTAAGTCATCTTCATTGGGGGCCCAACTTAAATGCCTCTGTGCAAACACATACAGGAAGACATGGTCATGGTGAGATGGCTCCTTTGACTGGAGTGTTGGAGTGGAGGGCTACAGGCTCTTCAAAAATGATAGGCTGAGGAGACAAGGGGGTGTCATCCTCTGCATCAGTGGCCAGCTGGAGTGCATAGAGCTCTGCCTGGGGATGGATGAGGAGTCCACTGAGAGGTTATGGGTCAGGATTAAAGGGAGGGCAGGGACAGGGGACATTACAGTGGGAATCTGCTACAGGCCACTTGACCAGGAAGACTGAACAGATGAGGCCCTCTGTAGACAGACTGGAGTGGCCTCACGTTCACAAGCCCTGGTCCTTATGGGGACTTTAGTCACCCCAGTATCTGTTGGAGGGACAAAACAGCAGGTTACATTTTGCCTTGGTCTTCACTGGCAAGAGCTCCAGCCACACTGCCCAAGTCACAAAAGGCAAAGGTGGGGACTGGGAGAATGAAGAACCACCTGCTGTAGGAGAAGATCAGGTTCAAGATCATCTAAAGATACTCAGGGTTCACAAGTCCATGGGACCTGATGACATGCATCAGCAGGTGCCGAGGGAACAGGCAGAATAAGTGGCTAAGCCACTGTCCATCCATGTGTAAAGTTGTGACAATCTGGTAAGTTCCTGCTGACTGAAAAAGGGGGAACATTATCTTCATTTTTAAAAAGGGAAAAAAGGAAGACCCAGGAAACTACAGACCACTCAGTCTCAACTCTATTCCTGCCAAAAGCATGATCCTCCTGGAGAATATGCTAAAGCACATGGACAATAAGGAGGTGATTGATGACAACCAAGATGGTTTTATTAAAGACAAATCATACCTGACAGGTTTGGAGGCCTTCTATAATGGGGCCACAGTGTTGGTGAATAGGGGAAGAGTAACTGATGTCATCTACCTGGACTTGTGCAAGGCATTTGACATTGTCCCACATGACATCCTTGTCTCTAAAGTGGAGCAGGAGGGGTTTGATGGATAAGAAATTGGCTGGATTGTCGCACGCGAAGAGTTGTGGTCAACAGCTCAATGTCCAAATAGTGACCAGTGATGAGTGGTGTTCCCCAAGGGCTGGTGTTGGGAGCAGTCTTGTTCAACATCTTTGTTGGTGATATGGGCAGTGGGATTGATGCATCCTCAGCAAGTCTGCTGATGCCACCAAGCTGTGTGGAGCAGTCAGCATACTGGAGGGAATGGATGCCATCCAGAGGGACATTGACAAACTTGAGGGGAGGGCCAGTGCCGACCTCATGAAGTTCAACATGGCCAAGTGCAAGGTCCTGGATGTCGTTTGACATTTGCTCTGAAAAGCTGGTATCTTTTTTCTAAAAAGGGAAATGGTGTTTTTATCTCCCATGATCATCATGTTGGTTGCATCAGTCTTGTTTTACAGTATACTGCGTTGCGTTAGGGGATTCAATTGGTTTTGAGAGAATCAATGGCAGCATAGCAATAACTTTCTGAGGTGCTGCTGATTGCTGTGCCCATACAGCATGGACACACGCATATCTCCTGGCAGCTTTTCCTCAAGTACACACCTCTTGCTTATTCTCTGTTGCCATTCTGTCCTTTTGTAATGGCTTCCCATTATGCATTGCCCCTAACATTTCGCAGTTTCTAAACACCTCCTAGTGTGCCGAGTTACTCTAATAAGCATAAATATGCAACTCAGCATCACTTTCAAATATTAGTCTGAAGCGAAAACATTCAGTATCTCATATTACTATGCAACTCAGTGAGGGTGATTGCATAGAAACATTTGCTGCTCACACCTTGCAGCAGTAAGCAGAAGATTGAACACAGAATTACCTACAATCAAATCTTTAACTTGGATACTTCATAAATAATTTGCAGTGCTACTGCACTCCAAGGAATTTATTTAGTCTTTCGTGGCGTCAACCAAGTGTAGGAACCTTTGATTAGAAAGGAAATAGAAGTGAAAAAGAGGTGAAAGTGGACTGAAGCCTTCTGGTTTAGTCAGTCTAGTCCATTCTGATTTTATCTACAGTCTCCCTCTTCCAAAGAAGGAGCACTGGAAAAAAATCGTAAGGAATGTGTTGACCCTTTTGTGCTACACACCTAGTTTGGTGTAGCACATTAGGTGCTCAGAGTCACCTTCTTGACTTTGACTGAAAGAGTCTGGAGAGATAAGCAGCCAGGATAGGTTACATCTGTGTGTCAGTCCTGGTGCTTTATAATCTGTAGGTGTTTCAGTCTGCTTCTTTCTGTGTAAACTGGTGTGGAAGACTGTCAAAAGAAGAAGGCCACAGCTCTGCCAAATGAATGCTTCTTCCTGCACCTAGTTGCTCAGAAGTAGAGCATCAAAACAAAGGATGAACCACTTTCAGAGCCACATTTTTGATACAGGCATCCTGAACACACTCACTAGGAGGGAGAGGCATTTCTCACTTTTGTTTTTGTTCGGGTATTAATGAAAATCCATCCCTTGTGATTAGTCATTTCCCAAAGGATGCGTAGGGATTTTTTGGTATATCCTCTTACTGGAGTTGATGAGGAAAACCAGGAGTTTGAATAGTATTTTCAGTGGAAAAACAATAAGAGGGAGGTTAGGCAAATGAAAAGGAGGAAGGATTGACTGAGGAAAGGAAAAACACAACATAAGGAAAAAGGAAAAGAAATAAAAGCAAAAAGCAAGGAAACCTGTATCTTAAAAACAAAGACACCAAGGGAGCATTTCATTATCTTGTATTTTTCTTCCAGTCTCTGCAAATTGGCATAATGGTATTTTGTTTCTGTGCCATTCCCTAGAATGGCACAGAAACAAAATACAGTGCTTACAAGAATAAAAGTGAACTCAGCTATTTTACATGAGAAAAGGAAAGTAAAATAGGAGACAAGCAGAGCTGCGTTATGAGGGAAATTATTCAGTGAGTGAATGAGGGGAAAGAGTGACAAGAACTTCTTTGCATTAACTTACGGTTTTTGAGTTATATCCATCTGAGAGCTTTGCCTTCAATAGAGACAGCTTCAAGGTGCTTAAAAGGGGAATGTTACTGCCCTCCATAATTTAGAAATCATAAATCCATTTCTTTTGATGGGATGTTGAGGTCCATTTCTAAAATTCATTGTAGAGATATTATCTTTCATATGTACTTCAGAATTGCAAAATTTGAACTTTGTATGGAGACTGTTATAATACTTGCTGTTCACTTGTTAAATTCAACCTCAAGTATCCCTGTAGTTTCTAATCAGAGCTGAATAGTTAAGAAAATCTTGAGGAAAAGACATTGAAGTTTTGTTTACTGTTTTGGAGCTACAGGGGTAAAAAAAAGATTTGTGAAGGTTAAAAACTGTAGTGCATAACTTGCTTACAGCATTATTTTACCCACAGTTTTTGTCTCGGTTGATCTGTCAGGGAGGTGACTGTCAAATGGAAAAATAATGTGGTCAGGAATTACGCTGTTATTTATAGCATGAAGGCATTTAAAGCAGCTTTGCTAGAACACCGTTATAACCAGAAATGACACTTATTAATAGCCAAAAGGATTTTGGACAATATCTAGTCATATTTCATAGACATCTGGAGTGATCAGAGCAAAGGAAGAGCCTCAAATGCATGACCCTGAGGCAACTGTTTACTTGAACCATTGGCAGAGCATTGTTCAGAGATTGAATTATTTGTAAGAGCGTCCCTGCTAGAAAAATGTTCAATGTTTTGCTGCAGATGTATAAGCTAATAGTTTCAGTGGCCAGAAGGGATCATTGTGATCATCTATTCTGAACTTCTCGTGAGTGTTATTTCAGTTTTATGCTATGTTCATCATAAAACACATGAATAGTCTTCAGAGGATAAGGAAGCAGTACTAATCACTAAGATGTGGAGAATACATCTGCATGATACTTAGCACAAATACAGGTTCTTTCTACCTGTTTGACCAAGCAGTCAC
The DNA here is from genome assembly GCA_009867235.2 of Psittacus erithacus. Classification (NCBI taxonomy): domain Eukaryota; kingdom Metazoa; phylum Chordata; class Aves; order Psittaciformes; family Psittacidae; genus Psittacus; species Psittacus erithacus. The sequence goes on from WYDI02042264.1 coordinate 8,874, forward strand.
GTAATTGTGATTGGTGCAATTTTGAGGTTAAGCTTGTAGTAGCGGTAATGCCAGAGGACACAAAAGGTACTTATAGGTGTCTGAGTGGGTTGATTGGAAATTGTATGATGAGTGTCGAATTGAGGAGTACCTCAGCTCCCTTGAGGGAATCCTGACACTATGAGTGCTGCGAAACTGAATTCTTTTCACCAATACACAGATGTGTGCTTAATTTAAAAAAAAACAAACCAACAGCAAAAACTTATTCAAAACCAAGTGTTTTAAATGTTGCATGCTTGTCTTGTCTTGATTTTTAACAGTTCTGTCTCAAGGGTTCTTATTTTTGGGATTGCATCTATTAATCACTCATTCTGATCCATATTGTGTTTTTTGCTTTGGATATAAATGATTTTATTCCATAGGCTGATATTGATTGTCAGCTCTCTCATCTTTAAATATTTTGAGTGCTGTAGCCACTTTTGCTTTGTGCAGTCACACCTGTCTTGTAAATATGTCATATACATAATGTGAATACATGTAACTGCTTTACCAGATAATTCTTTGCTCTAAGTGACTTAAGCAAAATTCATTATAGTAAGTATCAAATCTGTATTGATTTTTTGGTCATGCATTTTGGAGTTTACTGCATCTATAGATATATCTATCTTAAAAAAGTTAAAGTTCCACCTCTGCATTAAACAATCTGTACTTGAAGACTGGCTTAACAGGCATGAATTATGTATCACATCTGACTGCTGCTTGCCTGTGCCAGATTGCAAAAGAATATTTTTAATCTTATTTGAGCACTTGTAACTGGAGATCTAAATGAATGCGCAATTTAATACTTAATTTTGTTTCAAAAATGCAGCCACTAGTTTCCAAGACTGGAGGAAGTACATAGGGATAATTCTCCCAGTGCGCTGTTCCAAACCTGAACAGTTATGACCTACAGGACTTCCTGAGCCTTTAACTACATGTCAGGGATTTTTTTGCATGAGTTTGTCCAACTGATCCTTAAGCATTTATAGTTTTGATATCCATAACATCGTGTATTAACCACTTCTACAATTTAATATTTGTATTATGAAAAAATAATTCCTATTGGTTTTCTTTAATTATTTGAGTGGTAATGTAGGTAGTCCCTCAAATTACAATATTAAAATAAGATTTTGTAGGAAAAAACTATCACAGAAATTTTGAAGGACAAAAATGTGGCAGATATTTTACTTAGCTGCTATTGGAGGAGAATTCTCAAGGAGACAGCTTTTGCCAAAGAACTGTCCAAACTTTGATATTGTAAGCTGTTTAGATAATAGATTTTAGACTGCTTTGAGCACATTATATTAAGGGTATTTCCTGTATATATGACATGTTTTGCAATCATAGTGCTGTCTCTGCTTTTTTTCCTTCTGAGAAAATTAAATAGAAAGCTTTGTTTTAGCCGAAAATTCACCAGGGGATTATTGCTTTAGGTTGATCATTTGATTTCAATTGCATATACTTTAGAAACATTTTTAAATTTACATCTGAATATTCTTTGCCTTGTTCATTTCCTCTTCGAAATACATGTTACTATTGCCTTGTTATTAATCTTTGTATGCATGAAAAATTTGGTCAGAGAACTTTTTGTTTTAAATGAAAGGGTGAAAACAGCCACTGGGTACTTCTAATTTATCCCTACATACTTCAGCTATTATCTTGTACTGTACCCTAGCAAATGCATCATTGCTTTCAGTTTTGTGTGGCTCTTTTTTGATTTTTAGAGCATTAACAAGCTTCAGATATAACCACTTCAGTCTTACAGTATACTTCCTGGTTTTCTTGCTTGTTGGAATAATTCACTACTGGTTTTAATGTTATCTCTTTTAACTGCTACTTTGACTGACCTTTTTTTCCCCTTTAGATTTTGTTCTTACAGGAATAAGTTCCTTAAATTTGTTGAAGACTTTTTGAGTGTGGTCTGAAAGGTAAAAAAGTAAAATAAGATATTTTTTAATTTATTTTTTCTAAAATAATGTATGTTAAAGCAAGTGCTGTGTTTTTTTGGTATTGGTTTTTGAGTTTTGAATTTTCAGAATTGGCATTACTATGGCATACTACTATTTAACAACAAAAAACTTTTCAACATGAGATACTGTTAGTTTTCTTTCTTCAGCAGTTTTGTTCTACTTGTATACATTCATTCTGCTATCCATTTGTTGAAACTGTTTGCTATGCAAATTGTCTGCCACAGATCTCTGAAAGAAGTTGCTGATACAGTAATGTAATCACATTTTTAATTCTTTTACCATGATATCGCATAATTTACTAAAATGGCAGCACTTATTTTGCCAAGGCAGAAATCTAGAAAAGACATTGAATGACCTGCCAAAAATTACAGAGAGAATATAAGTCACACATCACAACTGCTTGTTTCCATGTTCCCACTTACACCTGAATGTAGATCTGCAAATGAGGAAAAGCAGATTGTCTACTCTGAAAATATCAGTGTAAAAATCAAAAGGAGAATAGACAGAAAATAATGTTCTTCAACTTCTCCATAATCGGTATGACCCATGGAGGTCACACCACTAGCACCCAAATTTGTTGGTAGGCTCAGTATTTGGAACAGCTGTTTGTGAAGCACTGGACTATATGTGCCAGATGTGGCTCAGTGTCTCTGAAAACTGCAGACCATAGATATTCCTTTAACTAAGGAAACAATAAACCAGTCATGACTATATTAATAGTTTTACAGAAAAAATGGGTGATGCCCTTCAACTTATAAATCCATATGTATTTCACCAACCATTTGCTGAGGCTCTCTTGTTATTCCTACAGACCCATCTAGTTAATGTCTACTGACTGGTACTCCTTATTTTGCAATGTGATCCTGTCTGGAAACCTCATACTTACATGTACTTTAGATTTATTGAGTTATGGGTGGATGACAACTATGTAGTGAAACTCTTCTAAGGTGGCATGCATGTGATTATTCCAAATGAGGCTAAAATTAGACTATAGTCAATATAAACAAGTAAGAGTCTTATGAAATGAATGGCTGCTTAAGAGTTAATGTTATGTACTGTAATATGGTTTCAGTAAAGTTGTCCACTTTTAAGCATCATTCTATGTGTTAATATTCTTTAGAGGACAAAAATCTTTCTCGATGTTCACATGATGCCATCAGCCAAGCAGTTCCGAAGATCTGAAGGAAGAACAAAGGAAGTAGCTTAGTACCTTAGCATTTAAAATCTCATTTACCTTATGACATTTATTTCCAAAATGAAGTTACTTAACATATAAGGGCAAAGAGGATTACAGTTCTACTGGAGTGTAAGCACTGCATAAATCCCAAACTGTGATAACTAGCTGCATATGTATTTCTGGTTGTTAACTATACAGATACTGATGGCATCAGGACATTGACACAATTAAAATAGTGAACTCTCTGGGCTAAGGAGCGAGTTTTAAAGCTGGAACATTCATCTTTCTAAAAATAACATACAGTTAAGTGTGTGCAATTTCAAGAAGAGACAGTAAATACCTAAAAGAGTCAGTCAGTCCGTCCGTCAGTCAGTCAGTCAGTCACTAAGAGGAAAGATATGTCCAGGGAAGGTTTTAATTTGTATGCAGATGTTTTTTACCTTAGCACATACTGTTATGATGAAAAGACTGTTACAATAGAGCGTTCCTTCCCATTAAACTTGGTGTGACAGAATGTATGTTTTTCAGAGGTTTCCAGGTTCCTCAAGGGAAAATATTTTATTCTTCTCTGTGAATGTAAAATGAATATTTCGTGCAAAAAAGGTCAGACTTAAAAGGGAACTGTTTAACTCTAGAAAGATTTGGCATCTCTGAAACAGCTGTCTGTACTTATAAGAAAACATATAGTGTTCAGATAAAATAGGTTCCATCTCAAAAGGCCTGCTCCAAAGTGCATAGTCTGAGTTTTGATGAATTCAAAGCTTGCTTTCTGAATTGCAGAAAGATGAAAAGTTTCATCATAGGCTGCTGATTCTGCTTCTGTGCTTCCACAGAGTTTAGCAAATCAGCAGAGCTGCACATGAGCTGCTGCTCTGCAGAGCTCCTGATCAATCTGCAGTGTTCAGCTGCTCAGCAAGACTCTCGTCACTGCAATGTTGGTGCATTCCCCCACATTTTGCAGGGCTGGAGTGCAATAGAATCAGGTCCTTTCAGCATGATTAGCTCTTTCGTCAGTCTCAGAGATGACAAATGACTTTTTGCCTAAAAATTTCTAGGTAAAGAAAGGATGGATGTACTAGTTTTTGTTGGATTGTGGCAAAACCCATCTGTTTTTATTTCCTGCACAATAAGCTCAATTCTAGCTTTAAGATATGTAAATATAAGAAATTCATTACCTGCATAACAATGGTGATACCTGAGAAAAAAATATTACACAACCCTCAAAATCTGGTTGTACTTACCTATACTTTAATATATTTTTCAATATGTGAGCTGGGGAATTAAATGGAAGCAAAAGTTCATTTTCATTAGTTTGTAACAGAGTGGTTAACAAAATTAACATAAGTATTGTCATCTGCAAATGGCACTTACTGTCAACAAACCACTTGGTTGCAGTCTCCATTTTTTATTCTGAGTTTTCCTAAAGCATTTTCATTTCTGTCTTAAAAATAACAGAGCAGGCATTGGGATGTTTCTTTCTTAACCACACAAGTACCAGGTGACTATTTGAATCAGTTTATTGTTTCCATAGCTCAAATCACCAGTGATCACATATAGGAATCTGTTTGTTCTGGCCAAGTTCGTAATTGTTTTAGCTGTCAATGTCAATACTTAAATGTATGTTCAATTTTGCCAAGTTATAGCAGATTGGAAAACACCACCACTTTATCTGTAGTTGCAGTCAAATGATACTCATGATGACCGTTAGACATTTAGTAGCAGTTCTTGCAGGAAGGAACATGAGAACAAATTCTATACTAGACTGATGTAGTTTAAGGGATACCTTCTGTCAGTAGAATTCCCAGATCTGGCTTACACCTTAATTTAATTTAACAGTGTAAAATGTCACTAGGAATGTATTTTCCTGTTGGCAATAGGGAGCAGACACACATTAATTCTACCAAGAGCCATTTTGATGAAGACAATTGCTGCCCATCAGCTCCTCCTAGTTGGCTTGCTCCATCTGTTAGAATTGCTGGATGAAGTACTTGTGTGTTTCCTAACCTGTCCTTTGTAAAACCTACTTAGGCACACCTGCAGGCAGAGTGAGGGCAGACAGAGCTGACACATTGCTGGTGGCAAGGCAGTGTATGAGTTCTCAGAAAAACAGTCCAACTGCAGCCTTAGTGTTACAGCTGCTGATGGGGACACTGTTATGCTAGCATGCATAAGCTTCTGCTGCTAAAGCCTGTGCTTGAACATACAGAAATGGCATGGACTGAATTCACCTTAAACTGAATTATTTCTGGAAAGATGATGTGCCTTAATTATACTTTTATTAAAGCACTACAACTAAGTGGCACATGAATTCCAAGGATTAAGATGAGCATGTAATAGTAAATTAAGAAGATTAGGGCACAAAATGAGTTTCAGAATGTTGTAGGGGCTCTAAAAATGTGGAAAGTAAAGTAAACAAGTAGGGGGCCTACAAAGGAAAACACAGCTCAGCAATGTAACAAAGGGAAAAAAAATAACAGAGGAACAGAGAAGGCTGAAGTGTTCAGCTATCTCTTTTGCTTCTCTCTTCACAAAAAGGCAGTTGGACCTTTATGATCAATGCCGGAACAAAACACACTTCTAACTAAGGGTTAAAGAAATGGCAAGAAAATTGAAGAAAGAGCCTTGAAAGAATACAGACATAAGTTACGTGTATTCCAGTCAGCAGTGTGTAAACCTCAGCAATTATTTTCAAGATCTCTTCAGAGAAAAATGAAGAGTAGGATAAAGGCAACTGTGATCCTTGCCTTTATAAAAGGCAAGTGGAAGGGGTGCCATAAAGAGCTGTAGATCAGTCCCACTTGATACTGGTTCTTGGGAGGATATGGGAACAACTTATATGTGACCATTTCAAAACATTTGAATAATAATTGATAGACTGAGAAAGTTGGGGCTGTTCAGCCTGGAGGAGAGAAGGCTGCGTGGAGACCTCGTAGCAGCCTTCCAGTATGTGAAGGGGGCCTATAAAGATGCTGGGGAGGGACTCTTCATTAGGGACTGCAGTGTTAGAACAAGGGGTAATGCGTTAAAACTTAAACAGGGGAAGTTTAGACTGGATATAAGGAGGAAATTCTTTACTGTAAGGCTGGTGAGGCACTGGAATGGGTTGCCCAGGGAAGCTGTGAATGCTCCATCCCTGGCGATGTTCAAGGCCAGGTTGGACAGAGCCTTGAGTGACATGGTTTAGTGTGAGGTGTCCCTGCCCATGGCAGGGGTTTGAAACTAGACTATCTTAAGGTCTTTTCCAACCCAAACTATTCTATGATTCTATAATAAGACAGTAAGACAGAGCTTGTGTAATTTTATGAAGAAAAATCACATCAAATCTTGAGATGGTGATAGTTATAGCAGACAAAGTGGAAAGCAGCTGTTATAGCTATTGCCTTTTATGAAAAGCTTTACTACTGTTGCCTTTGACACTTTGTAAAGCAAACTAGTAAAACATGTTCCAGATTAAATCACTAGTACATTCACATACCACTGGTTGAAAGATTGCTCTCAGAAATTAGCCGTCAATGAAGTGCTGTTAGAGAAAGAGAGAGAATTTCAGGCTGGTTGACAGGTTTCTGTCTCAGATCCTTTGCTTAACAGTATTTCCATTCATAGTTGAATACATACTAGTGCATTTTCCAGATACCATCATGATAGGAAATGTTGCAGAAACTCTGAGGAGCAGTATCAGAATTCAGGCTCATTTAAAAAGAAAAACAAAACATTTTTTTGCATTGAAAAATTGAATGCTGATTCTCCTTATTGGAAAAACACCAAACTTCTCTGCCAGTATTAGGGCCGTGGTTCAGAAAGTTGGGGTTTACATAACTGTTATCATTTGCAGGAATCCTTGTTTTAGAAGCACAGGCAGCAAGTTGCTTTCTGTCCCTGAGACACATCTATGTTGATCCTTTCCTTTTAAAACATAAAATGGTGGTAACATGAGTGTAGACGAGATTTTACTGTGTTTCAAAGAAGGCCCAATTGATAATGGCATTAAAAGGCTGTCAGTTCCATGCAGCTGGTATTTTTTTCATATTTCCCATTGTTGTTTTCACCTCTAGTGCTGTAAGAGAAAGCAAGAGCACAAAACTAAAGAAAAGCTTAAAGTAAGCTTAAAAGCAGACCTATCATTCGTAGTAAGGTCATTCTCTCAGTATGCATGTTGATCCCTTTGCTTTTGTCTCACCTTTTTTTTTTTTTTTAAAAAAGTTTGTCTCAAAACAAAACCAGCAAAATGGCTCTAAGCATCCCATGTTGTATCCGGTATTCACTAACAGAAAAGTTATTTTTCCCCCATAATTTGTTTTCAAAAGAGCCACAAAGTGAAGCAGGACTCCTTATAATACGGAAGCTAACACATCAGGCAATTGTCTTTTCAGCACTTTTCGTGTGTGCCGCATTTACTTACAAAACCAAAAACTAAACCAGAAGTAGTAAGATAGATTGGATTTTTTGACAAAAGCAAGCTCAGTCAAAAGCTTGAAAGTTAGCAATGCTGTTTCAAAATCACTCTGTTTTAATATATGAACCAATAGAATATATAGAAAATTGTTGGATAATGATTTGTGTGACTTCAGAAACAAGTGATTTTGGTTTTTTTTTCTATCTGGAGGGAGCAGGTGGAAAAGAATGCCAGCACAGTGGGGAGGAAAATTACAGCCTTCACGAAGTATCATCCTAAGCAGCAGTCAGGACCTCATTGTCTTGATTTGCTGCTATTAAATTATCTAGGGATTTTGCAAGACTTCATTTGCTTTTCCCAACAAAAGCTTTATAGTCAGTCACACAGTTTTTTTTCTAGGCTGCTACAAGAAATACATTGGACTTGTAGACAGTCCAGACATATGATAGAAAAGTACCTACTATTAAGATATCTTTTGGATTTTTTGGTTGGTTTGGTTCTTTTTTAGGTGGTATTGTTGTAATAGTAACATGCCTTTAAGCTCATATCTTGCTTTCTCAGTGTATTGCTTTGTTGGTGTATTCTGGTTTTCCAACTTCTTCACCTTTTCCTTTCTTTTGGGCTATTTTTTAATTTAAAGATAAGATACTTTATAACTGAGTCAGAACAAGGCATTGCAAAAAACTAAAAGGTACCAGAACTATCCTCTCTACCCTCAGCTGAGGGTCATGGGGACATAGGTCCCAAGTATTCTGAGAAAGGACATTTTGAATGTGTCTTTGCTACCTATAGTCCCAAGACTTAATAAACTGCTCTTTCCATGTAAGCAGAGCTGAAAATTTTAGCAGCCTTGGGCATGGCTGAGTAGCAAGACTGCTGTGCAAGCTGTAGAATCAAACTAAGCCCAAGGTCTGCATGAGGATGCTTTTTTCAGTATGACTATCCTGACATGTATTCCAAAGAGAAAGCACTCCTTTCTGTAGCTAGACATCACGGCTCTTCCTCATGTGGCTGACATAAAATAAACTCAGTTTGTTTGTATCTCTTAATAAGGGTTGTTTTGCTAGGTCAAAGAAGAAACTACACAGCTTGAATAAAACAGAAAGGGAAAGCGGAGCTGTGCACAGTTGTATGTACTGATGGAGCTGCAAAACAGTCCCATGTGGGATCCACATCCATATTGAGCAGAATCAGAGTTCTATAGTTACTTGAGAATCTAGATCACAGCAGGCCTCTCCAGTTGAATGTAGTTTCTAGCTTTTCCTCTCTTCATTTTCTGCCCCAAAAATGCCATTCAAAGGAAAAGATTTGTTGCCAGGCAAATTCTTGCCATATCTTTAAGCAATTTTTTCGTATGGATACTAGATGCTGATGGCTGGATGGATGTATTAGGCATAACATAGTTCCTGAACTGTTAATGGAAAAAGAATAACCACACCTTTTCTAATTATATATGTGTTAGATAGGGCTCAGGCTTATTAATTATTGACTGCGTTTCCAATAAGACTTTTCACTAATCTTCATAGAATATGAGTTTAAAGTGGAATAAAATTTGTACTACTACAAGATCAGGTAACCATTCTTCTAAATAATTAGAAAAGTAGAACAGCATTATAACTGAAATTCATCACTGCAATCTTCAGTTCTCCTGCTGTATGACTATCAACTTAAGTAAGTTTACAGATATTTCTCTTGAAATGCACATATTAAACCAGAGTTATTACAGTGCTATGGCTTTATTTCTTAATCTAAATTTTGCGTTTTAGCTAATAATGTGTTGTAACAGAGCTTCCTGCTTCCAGATGGAAATAGGAACTAATCCATGTAATTTCATTTTAATCTTAATAATGAGGCGTGGAGAGAAAAATAATAGGGAAGTCTAACTGATCACGCAGGGAGAAGGAGACTGCTTAATTTCCTTTTTCCTAATTAAGTAAGGTAATAATGGGTGAGCTAAGCATGTATATGGTGGAGATGGTCCTATCATAAGTGCAATATTGGTATAAAATGAATGTTTTCCTTCAGTTTAATTGCAAAATTGTGGTGAGCACAGGAAGCATTTATTAAATACTGTGTTGAACATGTTTGAAATAGCATGTTTATAAATGCCTTTCATTTCGCATTTAGATTTTTTTTTTTTTGAAGGCAAAACCTGATAATGACTATTGTGAGAAATGGATCATTCAACAAATTCTTCAGATTAAAGGTAAAATATATGGCGAAAGTGTTCCTCTGAGAATGCCATAGTGGCGAGATTCATGCGTATTTAATTCTGTTAACATTTTGGAAATAGAACTGGGGAAAAAAGTCAGAAATATCACAGCATTGCCATAAACCACCTACTTTTGTCATTGGTAATCTGTTATGCTTTTGTTACTGGTTAAGACCCTGTGCGAAGAAGTGAAACAGGTGTTTAACAAATTGGAACAGAAAAAATTGCAAAGTTTTGTAAACTGTAAGGTAGAACACTAAAACTTTTTTGTCATACAAGCAGCAATGAGATGGCAAAAGTAAGTAATGATCTGTTTTGAGCAGCATTAAATCATAAGCCAATTCTCTTTGTCACTTGCTCAGTCTCTTTTGATCTTCTGAGTGCTGCTCTCTTAACATTTGCCCCTGACACTAACTAGACCTTCATGAGCTGATTTAATTTACTGACATGGCAGAAATTACAACAGGAAAAGGAGACTCGGTATTTGTTTGGGGTATTTTTGGTGTTGCTATATCACTCAGTTAAAGCATCTCTGTGAAGGGTCTGGCAAGCACCAGGGCAGAAAAAAGGGCATGGATGAGGCCGTGTGGCAGCCGGACAGAAATGGGAGATGGATGTCAGAGGAAATGTTAACTGCAGGTAGCATCAGGACATCTATAGAAACCAGGCAAAAGAAAAAAAAACAACCAAACAAGCAAATAAAAAAGACTGCAAACCAAATCAAACGTAATACAGGGATGTCCAGGAAGCTGGGGACCAGGTTAGGAAAGCTAAGGCACAGTTAGAATTAAACTTGGCTAGGGATGTTAAAGATAACAGGAAGGGATTC
>WYDI02042266.1:0-43555 GCA_009867235.2 Psittacus erithacus
AGCTACAGGTTGGGCAGAGAAGAGATTCAGAGCAGCCCTGCGGAGAAGGACTTGGGGGTGTTGGTCGATGAGAAACTAACATGAGCTGGCTTCAGCGTGCGCTCGCAGCCCAGAAAGCCAATCGTATCCTGGGCTGCATCAAAAGGAACATGACCAGCAGGTCAAAGGAGGTGATCCTGACCCTCTACTCTGCTCTTGTGAGACCTCACTTGGAGTATTGTGTGCAGTTCTGGTGTCCTCAACATAAAAAGGTCATGGAACTGTTGGAACTAGTCCTGAAGAGGACCAAGAGGATGATCAGGGGACTGGAGCACCTCCTGTATGAAGACAGACTGAGAAAGTTGGGACTGTTCAGCCTGGAGAAAAGAAGGCTGCGTGGAGACCTCGTAACAGCCTTCCAGCATCTGAAGGGGGCTTATAAGGATGCTAGAGATGGACTCTTCATTAGGGACTGTAGTGACAAGACAAGGAGAAACAGGTTAAAACTTAAACAGGGGAAGTTTAGATTGGATATAAGGAAGACATTCTTTACTGTGAGGGTGGTGAGGCACTGGAATGGGTTTCCTAGGGAAGTTGTGAATGCTCCATCCCTGGCAGTGTTCAGGGCCAGGCTGGACAGAGCCTTGGGTGATATGGTTTAGGGGGAGGTGTCCCTGCCCATGGCAGGGGGGCTTGAACTAGGTGATCTTAACTATTCTATGATTCTATGATTTTTTCATATGAGCCTAAAAGTGTTGGAAAAAAGCTGATAATTATTAAAAAAAAAAAATAGCTATCAACAGTACTTCAAACCTATGAAGTATGTTTGTCTGCAAAGCCTTTATGGTTTGATTTTTACTTCAATACCACCATTAACACAGTGAGCAACACACGTGTAAAACGGGCTAAAGCATTTCTATTTTCTGCCTTGGTCAGTTTACAAGGAATCAAGCAAAAATGAGTCCTTATCAACAGAAGTCACAAACATACTCTGTAAATTTACATGCAGCAGATGCTGCAAGAAACAGAACAACAACAATCCAGATCAAATAAGGATAAAGAAAGAAGATTGGCAGGCTCTTTGTTATCTTTTAGAGAGGTAATTGCAGGTTTCCATATTGATAATATGATGAACGGATTCCAGTCTCAGTAACTCTTAAAATCCAAGGTAAGGCCATTGACTCCAGTGAAGCCATTCTGGATTTTCACAGGTGTAATTGAGAGTAAATATATTTTGACCTGGTTGTAGTTTTCATCCTTTTATGCATTCTAAAATATCTATGGTATCTGCTTACCAAAAATACTCTTCTGATTTTTAAATTATCATTACAGAAAAGGCCAAAAGGTGGTATGAGTGGGCTTTTCTGTATGACTGCATCTTTTAATGTTCACGATCCATAGGTTCACATACTTTGAAAAATTACTTATTTTATTTTGTAGTAAAACCAGAATGTGTTTCAATGACTAAAGGTCTGGTCTTGTAAAAACTTTATCTGCAAGTAAGATCAGACATAAGTGCTCTGCCACATGCCAATGAGATTGTCCAATAGAGCACCCTATTCCATCACAAACACTTATTATATTGGGCTCTAATGCAGAGGGGAGGCACATGCTGATAAAAAGCAAAAATCATCTGAATAGCAACCTGAGATTTTCAACTGTACTCAGCAAGTGGAGTACTTTGGAGCAAATGGAGTCAAGAAACAGAGCTCCTTTATGGAAGTTGGAAGGAAAGATCAGAGAAAACAAAACAATCAAATATGATTCAGAAGTTATGCTTTTACAGTTCAAGGCAATCAATCATGGCAGCAGTTAAAACAAAAGAATAGTAAGAGCACTTCCACTGAAGCATTAGTGACCCCCCTAATTACTCATTAATGCAAGAGAATCATGGGACCCAATAAGACAGGGTAAATTCCTGCTACTGCTTCAGGAAAAGGTAAAACGCGATTCCACTGGGCTTGTTTTTCTCCTTTCAACAAATTCTCACATACAAACATGTGCCAACTTCAATAGTGAGTTTTAAATATTTCTTAAATATTTTACCGATCTATTTGTTTTTTGTCTTTCACTTCAGGGACTCAGCTTGTACTTTTAAAATGTGTTTTTTATTCATACGGGAGGGTTGGTTGTTTGTTTTTTTTTTCCTATCCATTTAAATAGGCAACTGAAAGTCAGGATACCTGTCATCTATTCCTATTTCAAGCGGTCAATGGCTCTGTCCTTGTTTAACAGTCTGTAGATAAGAAATCCTAATAGTTACCTTCCTGAAAGGGGTTTTATGAACTTTAGGACTTAATTAATAATTGCAAAGCAGTTTGAGTACCATGGATAAAATGTTTTCTGTGAGTACATGGTAATCATCATAGAAATAATAGCCTCTTTACCTGTAGTAGATTCTTTGCAAACTGCAGTTCTATCAGGTGTAGGCAATCTGAGAGCTGTAAACCCCATACAAAGTCCATTCAAATTCTTCAAATAAGGTTTTAGGCAAGAACAAATGTAGAATAAATTTGTACTCCATAAAACAGGAGTGAGACAAATCAGACACTATGTGTCCTGAGGAATCAGACACAGCATAGTCAGCTCACTGATCTGTATCAACACATTAATGATTTATGTAGCTTTTAATTTACAACACAGACATATCTAAAATAATCAGGTAGAGGCAAGCATCAAAAATTCACTGCATGGGTCATAAAATGATTAGTTATTCAAGTGACTTCAGATTTATATTTCATTAAGGAATATTTTTAATTTACCTTTAAACAGTTTATATACAGAGATTTAAGAACTGTTAGAAGCCGATTATGCAGAACTCCCACTTTTATGCGTTCAATATATTTAAGTCTCTTTTTTTTCAAGCTGTTTTAATTTGTTCGAAAGCACATGGAAAAAATATGGCTTGGTAATTTGGCGGGGGGGGAATTCTTTTAATTTACGGAAAATGGTGGGTCTATTTTATTTGCATTTTTCATACATGCTTAAAAGCTAGAAGAAGATCAAAAGGGAGTCTGCTCTCCCTACTGATCCAGTCTGATTGTATCCCCCTCCCTCCACTGTAGCAAGCTCTCAACTTGGAGCTGATTGTGGCTTGACTGCATTTAAGCAGCTGCATTCCACTCATCTGCCAGAGAACTGGTTTCCTGCTTCACTGCGAGTGTTTACTTTCTATTGCCTTTCTTGATCAGAAGATTGTTACAGATGCTGGAACAATCTGTAAAACAATAGCAACTCTACAGTCAGTTTAAACAGAAATTAATCTTGCTCAGGTTATTTAGCAACTTTTCTCCTTTCTTCCTTTTTTTTTTAATCTTTCTCTTTTTTTATCCATTCTTTCTTCTTTATCCTTTTGCAGCAAACATTTTCAAATGTCTCCTGCAACTACCCAAACTAATACAATTATGTTAAAAACATCATTGCTCTTATCGACATTGTCCTAGACGCAGTCTAGATCATCATGCAGGTAGCCTTTGTTTTCTGTTTTTTAACTATTTCTTTATTCACTTCCATGCCTTACCCTGGATCCCTGTAGCTTTTAACTTAAATGGATGCCTGTCATGTGGAACTTTATTGAGGGCTTTCTGAAACTCCAGATAAATCATGCTGTACGCGTTGACACTGTCTACCTTGTCTCTAACCTTCTCAAAGTCAAAAGAAGTTAGGCAGATTCTTGTTTTTTCATGTTCACAGTTTGACTTTATTTTTTGTTAAGGAGATTGTGGGCCATACTCCCAACTGATGTAAATTGCTGCATCTCCATGGAAATCAATAGAATTGTGCCATTTTACACCCTGTCTTACAAAGCTTTGCCTTCTCTGCCTGAACAAAGTTTCTATTTTTGATGCATACTGTAAATGCCCAAGTTTAATGATGCAGTGAACGTTTCCTTAAAATATGGACCCTGAGATACATAAGTTATCCACAGCAGATTCATGCCCCTGCATCTCCTTTTCTTTTTTCCCATTTACTCCCAAACTTGCTTAAAATAAGCTTTTCATTTCCTTCAAAAAATTAACAAGAGGAAGCCATAATTGAAATTTTTGAAGGAGACATTGGTCCATTCAGAAGGACCTGAATCATGTCACATCCAGGTCCAGTATTACTCGCATTGGATAATGGAGGTTATGTCCTAAAACCCCTGCAAAATATGTCAAATATATTTTGTTGGAGAGTTCATAGATTTTGTTTTCATAAAAAAGATGCAGAGAATCCCAGATTTTTCAAATCTTATGGCTTTCACTATTCTATTTCTGTTTTCATCACCCTGAATTATCAAGGAAGGAAATTTTCACCTTCAGCCAGAGTTAAAATGTTAGACATGTTGAATTTTAATTTCTATTAATGCTGTGTAAGTATTTACACCATTATTGGGCACCCAAATCAAGTAATAGTACTTCATACATGCCTCATAAAATTGAAATTGGGTTCTGAAAATGATCTGCAATTTGTTCCTCCTAGAATACCAGTTCAAAAAGCATTGTTGGCAGCTTTTCCTCCCTTTTTACTAGCAAGGATACAAAAATTTTCCTAAAGCCATTCATGCTTTTTCAGAACCAAGTACAGCAATCAAGCACAATTCTTCATCTGCTTTGTTGGGCTTGATCCAAAACAGTCTTACCCTTGGTCTTCCTATGAGCTGCGTCTTCATTGCCAAACTTTTGTCCTGCCCTGTATCAGTGTGAAATCTCATGTTCCTTGCTGTCTTGGGCTTGCATATGGGCATAATAACCCATGCCACTTGTTGCCCAGCAGAGTTGTGTTCATGAGCTTTTCTCCTTAGTGATGCTTCAGAAGTCTTTCCCTTTTCTTTTTGGACACTTGATTTTGGAACAAATAAGGTGGGTGGTAAATAGGGTGGGAGGAGGAAGAGGGGAGGAAGGGATTAGTGTATGGAAGTACAGAAAGCATATTTTCTTGGTATGCCTTACTTAGTTTCATAGTACTATATATCCTTTAGTGCATCCTTCTGATATTTCTTGTCTTTAGGGACTCATGTAATCTATGACAGACATTCCCATTGCTCTTATGTGAAAGAAAGAAAACATTTCTCATTATACTATCTGTTCTTGCTCCTGTTCAGTCTATTTAATGACTCATGTGGGGAAGTGATATTAGGCACATTTGCATCATTAATAATATTTAAAGGCATGTCCTCAAGTATCCCAAGAACCCTGAAGGCAGGAGAAATCCTTTAAAATTATTTTAGTGTGCTTTCACTGCAACCTGTGTTCAAAAAGAGGGAAGTTGTCCATAGGTGATCTTTATACAGTATATTGAGAATTCTACCTTAGCCCTCAGTAACCTTTTGCCTTTGTGTTTCACTGGAATTTTTGAAGGTATCAGATGCAGAGTGCTAGATCTCCTGCTTTCAACATCCTTTTAATATGTCAACACTGAAAGACAGAATTTGACCTTCCAAGTATATGTGATCCCTACTGTAGTCTTCACAGAACTGTACTACAGCATCATAATTAACAAATGCAACTGTCCTTCTTCCTGAAAAACAAACAAAAAAACCCCCAAAACAAAGACAGTAAAAACAGAAAAACAGTGTTGTAAATATAGATACCCATGTCTAGACACAACCCAGATCAACTTGGGTAAATTCTCATATCAGAAGATCTGTCTTTCTGAGACTGCAGTAACAATACCACGGTGCTTCTTTTGCTTCAGAAGTGAGACTGTCTACCTGTTTTACTGGCATCCTGCAGGGGAAGACAGATGCTGTCTGAAAAGGTGTCTGCAATGTAAGAACCTGGATCCAACTCAGACATTAACTATTGCCAGTGCTTTTCCTAAGAGAGACATCTCAAATGTACAATGCTTGTGACAATTAGCCATTCCCTATAAATAGCTACACTTTTGGGCTTTTTTTATCTTCTAAGCTATTGCTGCTCCACCTTGTTTCTATTTTAACAGAAACATCTTATGGCATCATACCTACTCAAAAAAAAAATAATCAAGCAGCATTTACAATCTGTGTCTTCCTTCAGTCACTAACCTGAGGACAAAGAAAACAAATGAAAGATGGAAGAAAATGAAAGACTTAAATGAAGATTAAGGTTGCAGAAATTAATTTTAATAAGTTGAAATCTTAGGCTTTGCTTCTTAAACTGGCCAAGATCAAATTCTGATACCAGTAGAAATCAGGAGACTAAAGAAATGGTGCATGACAATCCCAAGTACATGGCAATTTAGTCCTTGAGAGACAAAATCATAAGTCCAGCACTTAATGGAAGTTCCCTCTCTGGTTTTTCTACTAATATATGTGACATTTTAATGTCAGATGATGTGCTTAGTGTAATTATGGCATGCAATTTCTCCTTGAGTGATGAAAAGCTTATGCCTTTTTGTCCTTCACATAGTATTTTTAGAACACGATGAATTCTACTTTTGGTATCTTCTCCATATTGACACAGAGTATATCAGGGGTCAGCTTTTGAAAATAAATATGAAATATCCACAGATTATTAAGGAAAAAAAGGCCCACGATGAAACCTCAGGACTTTACATAAAGGTCTTTAAATTCCTGGCATAAGTTTTGGGAATGTACACAGAGTGGTAATGAGTCAAACAGTGCAGTAACTGGAGTGAGTCAGAGACTGTCTTTGTACCCTGGGAGAACTCTATGAAACAGGACTAGAGAGCTAGAATATCTAGGTATTGATTTTCCTTTTTAAGAAAAAGGATGCTCAAAAAATAGAATAAGAAAAAAACCAACCACCTAACCAACCAAACAAAAAAAGAATGAAAATCCCCCAACAAACCCTCTCTTCATAAATACATCTTTTTGGTATTCACAAAATATATCTCTTTACTATTGACCTTAATAAATTTGATTTAGCTATTCAGGTGAAACTCATAAACTGTTTGGAAATGCTGAAATCAGAGAAGTGTCATAGAACTAAAGTTACCTTCTGTCACTTTTGACCAGGAATCAGCAGAAAGGAAACCAAAACGCATCTAGAGCCTGGGGAAAGGAAGAGGCAGAAAATTTAAAAAAACTAAATGAAGAAAAAAGACAGAAATCTGCCACGAATGCTATAAACAGATTCTTCACATAGAAGGATATTTTTCTAGGGGAAAAAAACTAAAAACAAATGCTTGGAATGATGAATAGATATGTGCATATGCAGTTACAGTAGACATCTTGTTGCAAAACAGCTTTGCATCGATAAGAAATGTTTTGGAAACTGCATCTCAAATGGACCTTGTTCTACTTAAGCACATTCTGTAGAAGCTGAATGGAATAATTCATCTTTTAGTGCTGGTGTAATATTGGCATTTTCAGTCCAAATGATAAAAAAAATGGCAATTTTCCTTCATGCTGCTATCTACACAAGTGTCACTGCAAAAGACACTAAACAAATATTTACAGGCAGATTTTGAGTGAAGCTAAGCCATTTAAAGATAGTTAGAGTGCCTGTCCTAATTTTTTTAATTTCTCTATGCTTCAGTCCACTTTCCTTTTAGTTTACTTTTTCCTTGCCCTTTCTCTTGCTTTTTTTTTTTTTCCCCTCAGGAGGAAATAAGGGATCATATTTTTTTATTAATAAAAAAGAAAAAAGGAAGGTAAAAAATACCAAAAGAACAGAATTTGTCTTTATGAAAGAAAATACTGTAGATATTTTGCCAAAAAGGACACATAGTGAAAATATATTAGTTCATTTGAGCTGTACGTGGAAAATACATATTTCCTGAAGCAGGTGGTGCGAATGAAGAGGATAGGAAGAAAAATGTCTTGTGTAGATAGTATTCTTCAAAATGTGATTTCTCTCATCACATGAGGAGGCAGCAAAACATTGCACCACTGAAAGCTGCAGTGTTTTCTAGCAGGCTTTCTTTGGAATCTTCATTTATTTAGTTACAAACATAGACTTCTCAGTTTGCAATGTTCTCTGATTTTTTTAATCCTTCCAGTGAAGAGCTGGATAGGAAGATAAAGTGGTATATGAGGTAATGACCTAAATGGGAATGCACAAACACACACAAACACAAAAGCGAAAATAAGGGAATAAAAATGAGGCATAACGATATAGCAGAAAAGAGATAACCTTACATCTTTTGAAGAACAGCTTTAATTAGCATTCAATGTTTCTTTGGTTTTGTCTCTGTCTTTCTCATCCACTATGGATAGCTAAGGTGAGGCAGATGTTGACTTCATCTAATAAGAGAAGAGTCCAATATTTCTCTAATTAATAGCTGATTTTCCAGAACGTAAAAATATAGGTCAGCCAAAAGAGTTCATAAACATGCATTGAATTAACAAATCAATATTATTTGGCTTAGTTTTCTTTTGAGGTGAAGAACTAAGACATTATGGAAAGAAATCAATGACCATTTGTGATCCAAATCAGATTCTGATTATCATCACTTACATAAAACCTGAAATTCTGACTAGATTTTTTTTTTACAATGCTACCAACTTCCAGCACCTTCTCCACTGGTTTTTGTCATAATCTAAACTGTTAGTATTTCTTTTTTTAGTGTTGCTTAAATCAAAAAAACACAGAAATGTGTTACACTTACTTCAATGTAGTTCCAATGTACAGGAAAATAGAAAGTGCTTTATGAAAAACCTCTTCATATAGGATTAATGATTATATTTATGTAAATAAAGTATGCTTACATGCATTCATTTTTCACAATAGTTTACTTGATGGCATGGGGAACAGCAGAAGACAGAAATCTAGGCTGAAGTTATTTGCAGAAAAGCATTTGTTTTGGTTTTGGTGGGGGTTTTATTTTATTTTCCTGGTCCAAATATCTCTCGAGTGTTGCTGGCACTTGTATAATCCAATGAGGAAAATGCATGGAGAAGGAAGGTATTGTCATACTCTTTCTTCTACGAGTAAGACTCTTCCCTTCACTAGGCACTAGCAGACTGTAGATCTGCCTTAAACTAAGTGTCTGAACGCCCTCTTTCAGCAACTGGGAAGAGATGAAACTAGCCCAGGTGTTATTGCACTTACACAGACTGGGAGAGAAACAAGCAGAAGCATTGAAACAGATCTCATAGGATAAAGATGAGAAGAGTCTGCATTTCATGTGAAGAAGTACAGTTTTGGTAGCATTTTTAGTAGTTCATTGGAGTCAGTATAAGAGGAAACACTGGTTAGTATGCTCATTGGGAAGGAGGATCATGGATTCAAGTCTGCACTTCATCAACTAGCAATTTTTTTCCAGTGACTTCTTCATGCAAAATTCAAACGTTCAGGTTGCAGGGATTTTGTCCTCTCAGATGGGTGCTATAGGCATTGGAAGGTATTTTGTCATAATTTTCTTATTTATACTTCCTCATTCTAACTAAATGACTGATTACACAGAACAGCTTTACTCTTTCCACATTAGGCTGAATGAATTTAAGTGATGACTTAATTTTGGGTTCTGTGGATACCTCCCCTAGCTTCCCTTTACATAAAGGAAGTCTCATTGAAAGGATGAGGAGTAATGGGCACAAGTTACTTCTGTGGAGATTCCAACTGGACACAACAGGAAAAAATTTCACAATGAGAACAATCAGTTGTTGGAATAATCTCTCCAGGGAAGTAGTGGACTCCCCAGTGTTGGATGATTTAGCTGGATAGAGTGCTGGTACATCTAGTCTAAGGCATGCTTTGCCAAGAACGAAAGTTGGATCAGACGGTCCTTGAGGTCCCTTCCAACCTGAGATTCTAGAAATCTATGATTGATATTTAAACAGGAATAATTACACATCCTCTAATGGTCCACCCTATACAACAGGTTTCCAAGCAGTTGGAGGATGTAGCAGCAATAAGTAAGAAAAGCGAAAGGAAATGTTTGCCAGATCAAGGTGGAAGTGTCAGCACAATGTTCTTCCACCACTGAGGAATCCTTTTGCTGTGTTGTGCAGGGCTTGACTCTCCTCTACATCTTCAGGAAGTTTTCTTGCACATGAAAGTGTCAGCAAATGCAAAATGTATGCAGGATTAGACAGTAAGTTGATGAGAACAGAAAATGTGGTTGGGCGTGGCTACAACTTCCAAATCCACTCTGCACTCATAAATTTTACATTGCTATTTTTAAAGGTTGTTTATGCTCACACATTTTTTTTAATTGGAACTTGACCAGACTGTGCATATTTTACGATGCCGTCACTTTCCAGAATAGCATTCACAGTTTCTTTTTTCAAATATTTACAAAATTTAATGACTTTCTTGCTATAAAAGATATAGGCATCTGCATTTTTTTTAAATACAATCAGTTTAAGCTGCTTAAAACCAGGAGCAGGGAATATCCTGCTTGATAGTTTACCAATAAACAAAGACAAAAACAACAACAGGACCATACACCCCCTACTTTTAGACTAATGTTTCTGCAAAACAGAATGCACTGTGCTTTTCTGGTTTGAATGAAAATGTAGAGATAAGAATAACAGAATAGAGCAGGACAGAATTTTTCCAGTGAAACTGCATTTATTTAAAAAAGGAGCTTTTTTCATTGAGTAGGATGGACTATTAGCCAGTTCTGAGGGAAACTCATTTGAATTCCTGGTGGATCTGGATCTTCAGGATTTTCAGAACTTTTACACTTCAATTGTGGAAAAATTATTACTGTAGGTTTCTTACACCAATTATAGGAGTAGCCTTTTACACACATATTTGGACTGACATTATACTAACAGTTGCTGGCAATGAAACAAAAAAGATCCTACAGAACAGGTTTAAAATGAGTTTCCATGGTGTGAGTGGACTTTGTGGTATTTTTTTTTTTTTTTTTTTGTTACATAAGGTTGAATATGAAAGCTGATACTGAAGAGCAGCTTCAATCCCCAAGGTTTCCTGCTGTTCGTAAACTGCATGAATACTCCAGAGTAGCTTGTCACCTTGTACCATGTAAGTTTGACTGGCTAAGAAATGGCTGATGTTGAATTAGTAGACAGAGAGACAGATATTTTTTAGGACAGCAGTCAAAGTTTAAAAGCAGAGAGTTTTCTGCTCAGTGTGTTGCTAGGTACAGTTTGTCATTCCCAGATTACAGTTAGAATTCTGCATATGATAGAAAAAGTACTGTATACAGTTTCAAAGTTTATTTTGTTGTTAGTGTAGTTCTGTCCTATTTGACCTCCTTCGAGAAAGGGAGGAAACACATGATCCAGGGCTCTGAGCATTGGTTTTGTATAAAGACACTTCCTTGCAACCTTCAGAAGACAACTCAGATATCCCATGTCTCTGTTCCTCATCTGTGAAATGAAGGTACTGGCATTTTCACACCAAATGTGGAAATATAACCTAGTAAGCAGTGTAAAGAAATAGCCAACTTACTGCTATTGAGAATGTTTCTTTAAAAACCCTTTTGCCCCCATAAACAGATCCAGTCACTTGAAATATATCAATCCCTATCTTCATTTATGCCTTCAGAAGCATCAGTGACTTTTGAGTATTATTATCTATTAGTATTGTATTAGACCTAAAATATTTCAGTAAATTATTTTCTTTGCCTTCATTTATGTGTCCAAGCAATCCATTTTTTTTGTATATTTTTACTACTTCTAAAGCTTAGACCAATGTGTCTTTTTTTAACTTTTTAACAACTGTCCCTTTACCCAATTGACCTTTCTACAAAGTCTTTCTTTGTTCAGATGCATTTCCTAGTTTTCCTTGTTCTTTTTTCATCTTTTTTTTTTTTAATGAATCTAAAGGTAATTGTGTTCATCGCTGTAAGTTGAATTATAATAGCCACTTTTGAGACTAGTGCTTTGTACAATGGATGCCACTTAATGACGATCTGATATAAAAATAAACCTAGAAGAATAGATAGGCTGAGGAACAGTATTCCAGAATATAGAATGTAACACTTGTTAGTGAAAGGGGGCACTGATAATGTGAAAGACACCAGGAGTCTTTCAACCTGCTGAAGTTCCACTGTGCTACAGTACAAGACAGCTCACCTTTTATTTGTCCAACTTTTAGCAGTACAAGGAGACTGAATACTGAAGGAGTAGGGAGAGACAGGGAGCAAGCCTAAGAAATCCTGCAATGCAGAAGGCAGAGCAGAGAAATTAATGTCCCAAGCTGGGGAAAAAGGAATTGTCTCTTGGCTTTCCTTTTGTTCTTAATTTGAAAAGGGTTAGAGCTTGTGCAGCTTAGGGTAGAGAATCTGATTTTGTTGGTTTATTTGCTATAATCCAACATGAAATGACTCCTTCTTTGATTTCCTTATTCCAGTCCCAGGTATAGAGAAGAATATAATTTTCACTTATGGAGGCTTTCAGAAAATCAGTGGTGGTTTAGAAGCACTTTTCACAGGGCAACACTTAGCTATGTTTTTTAATATCTAGGGACTTTAATCACATATCTTCCCTTGAAAAAAACCACAAACTTTGTGACTGAATATCCGCATTAGGTGCATGACGTGAGTATGACCAAGCAGAAGAAAGCTAGAGAGGTCCTTCCCCTATCCTTCACACTAATTCTGTCTGTCATGAAGCATACAAAGTGACAGCTTTCTGGAACATTATAGACTCTGAGGCACTAAATAGGTCATTGGTTTTATCACAGAATGCCAAGGCAGGTGCACCCGCAGTATCCAGGAGCATAACCATCCCATGGTCACAGTCATGTAATGATTTGGAAAGTAAAGGGGAAGTTATAAACACTGAATCTGCTTTTGGACAGAACTACAAGGCAGGATGAAGAACATCATGGTAAGGATAAACAATTCTCTGTTCTGTTTGCGAACCCTGCTTTCAACTGCGAAGGAAAATACTGTGAACTCTATAGATTAATTTCTTCCCCTGCCTGTTTACTCCTTTACCAGAGTGCTTAGCTCCCATTTCTTACAGCTTGAAGAGTTTTTTGCCATTGGTCTCAAAAAATGTCAAAATGGATATTCCCCTTATATATAGGGAGGGTCATTACAGCCACAGAAAAGTAATTTGCTCCACCTATAAGGAACCACTGGAATTTAATTTCCTTACAAAGATGTGTAAAAGCAGACTTATAAACATCTTTTATTTCATCAGGAGATGGAGCCTTAACATGCCTGAGAGTCTTGCACTGAAAGATTCTGTGCTTGTTGACGCCATGAAGCTTCACTAAGCTCCACTGGATTCACATATGGTGACTATGCATAAGCACTACTGGTTGAAAGAAACATGACACCCAGGACAAAAGGTGACCTGTTTGCTTGGGCAATGACAGATGCACTGATGTGATAGGTGTTGGTGAGATAATTATGTACAGGCAATAATGCAGGATGCAAAGTGGGGCATACTTGGAGGTGATAAGCCGCAGACTCCTGAGAACAGTGCGTCAGACTTCAGACAGTTGTTCTCTGTTTAAACAGAAGTTGATATGAAATGTGAGTCTCTGGACTGTGTCTGTAGTGCTATGTATGATTTGCAAAGGCAGCTAGAAGAAGGAATGGGAAAGAATAGTCTACATCCGTAACAGAAGCATGTCTTTAAGTCATGAGTCCTTGGAAATGTTATTTCTCTGTTCTGTTGTGAGAGTTTATATGTTCCCAGGCATTGCACTGTATCCCCTCTGCAGAGGGGATAATGGCAATAGAACTAGGCTTTTATATTCACAAAGAAAGGTCAACATATGCTTTCATAAGCCTTGAAAATATCCTTTTTGCACTTTCTAATGATCAAATACTTTGAAAGAACGAATCAATTGAACGTAAGCATTTCATGTTCATCAGCATATAGTCATGCAGGACAGCATATAATGAAATGCTCCAAAATAGAGAATGTACAAAAGTACATCCCTATTAAAAGCATAGATTTATTGACCTATCGATGTGTTTAAAAGGTCTCTGCTCTGCTATATGTAAATAAGAACAATTGAAAGCAAAGGACAAATTCCGAGGAAGAATTGAAAGGATATGAATCAGTCAGGATTTCTGTAGCTGGACTTAGAAAATATTTTTAACTTGAGCTTGTCTCTGCACTTGATTTCTTTTGGTATGATAAAAAGAAGCTGTTTGTACAAAAACAATTCTTATCTAAATTAAAAATCTGTGTTTTAACACTCCTGACTGACTTATTTTTTAATCATAAACACTTTAACGGACAAGAGCATCAGAATTTATGACAGTCATTTTTAAAAGAAACCCAGAAATAAGTAAAAATGCAACAAGAATATTCAAAATTAATATAGAACAGGACTATACTAATTCCTTAAAAAAATCCAGACAAACAAAACCTAAAAAGTCCCTACACAATAAATAAACAAAACATCAACAACATTATGCTTTGATTTTTTAACTCTTTTTTTTCATTCAAGTCCATAAATTCTTATTCTTTTTCTTACAAGATGAACAGCGTAACTAACAGTCAAATCTGCAGATATAAAAATAATACTTCAAGTGTATTGTTATGATATCTATTTCTACCCAGGAAATAATATTGAAGAAAATATCTCTATATATACATACTTCTAGATACAAGTATATTTTAGAACTAACACTAAGTCTTCTGTGGAACTTACTGCCTCAAGATAACTTGGGAAGCAACTTCAGGAAAGGCTTAAGACGCTGACAAATGATCTCTGGCAAATCTCTCAGTGCCTATAGCTCTGCTGTGCTTAGAAGTTCACCTTGCCCCTACTCTGCAAGTCACAGCACCCTGAAGCAGTCCGTAAAAGAAAAATATACTTTTCCCTGAGATGTTACAGATTGGAAGTTTTACTTTTAATTTAAATCAGGATGCTTGTCTTTCTTACGATGTTGAAGTCTAATCATACGTAGCTTTTTGCCAGCTTTGCTATAGGTCTAGGAGGAGGGGGAAGACAGTTAGAGGGGAAGACAGCTAGAGATGGTAGTATCTTAAACCACTGAAGCAAGGTTTTACAGATCTCATCGAACAGAGCCTTTAGACAGTTTATATACAAAGGGACATTACAAACTTAAATTAATGGGGAAGGAAGGTAGTGGGAATGGAGGTTCCTCTACAGATTTCAAACATATAGTCTTTATTTTGATACTAAATATACCATCAAAATTAATGGAACCTTAGGCAGCTGAATGCATTTGCAAATCTGACACATAGATTAAGATGCTTCAGTGCATAAGGCATCCCTATCTGATGGGATTAAGAAGAAATACAGTTATATAATTAAACAGTTACAGAGTTTTTACCTCTTCTACTGAAGCATCAGATAATGGCTAATGTCAAAAATGGGAGCCTGTATAATAGACCAATTTTGTGATCTAGAATAATGGGAAGGCATATATAGCTGTAAACCAAGTTGAACCACAACACATGATCAGACTATTAATATATTCTTAAAGTATGAATATCAGCAAATGGATTTCGGTCTTTAGACAAGTGACAGAGATTTCATTCAATTTCTATATGAAAACGAATTAATTCCTTTCAGTTTTAAAAGCTCTACTAACTGCAAAAAGTCCTACATTGAACAGTTTTGGAGAACACTGGTAGAAAGATCAAAAGTTTTAAACTGCACCTGCTGTAGATGAGCAATGATTTGTTGATCAGACACCTGTTATTTGAGAAAAGACTGATAGTTTGGGAAACCCAACTTGAACATAACATATTTGGGAGTATCAATTTATCCTGGTGTTTCACTTATAGAATCTTTCCAATGCCTTGATTTCACCAAATAAAATTTGCAGCACTCCCAGGCGACAAAAGACAAAGTTGTTGGATCATTTAACTTCTCATAGTAGCTCTAGAGAAACAAGAGAAAAAGTGGAGTGAGAATGGTAGGAGACATGATCCTGAGTTATTACTAAAGTTGTG
Source organism: Psittacus erithacus (assembly GCA_009867235.2). Lineage (NCBI taxonomy): Eukaryota > Metazoa > Chordata > Aves > Psittaciformes > Psittacidae > Psittacus > Psittacus erithacus. The sequence continues at coordinate 15,713 of WYDI02042266.1, forward strand.
CAGATGGATTAGCAAGGTACTTCAAACAGAAGGAGGAATGTCCCAAACATTCTTCAGTTTTCAGACAGAACTTTCTGGGTGAGATTAGAAAATGTGGAACAGCATTTGGGGGAAGAAAATATTTTAATGTGTTCTTCACTATAGAGTTCAGTAATTTTAATTTGTTTAGCTGTTGACATCCACCTACTTGCTGACAGTCAAACACATGCTCGCATCAATAAAACTACAAATGTTGGAATCCATCACTGACATCATTGGAGTTATACCATCTTTGTCGGCTATCTATAAAGTATTTCTTATTTAGTCAAAACAATGGAAAGTTTTTAGGAATCACATTTTCTGAGACAATATTCGACTGGTTTTAAAGTTAAAAATCTTTCAGGACTTTTTTCGATTTTAACTACCAAAGTGCACTCTTCAGCAGTCACTTGCAACTCACCTAAATAATTTTCCTTATCTTTACATCACACACCATTGTCTCACTAAAGTCATAATAGTTTAAAACTAAAAGCTCAAAGAAGTTGTAGTATGTCAAATTAACCTGTTAATCATAGAATAGTTAGGGTTGTGTGCATAAAATTGGTATCAGATAACCACTACTTCTGAGGCAAATCTCTTTTGGGCTTCTCTTTTTGGAATCGCCTTGTGCAACATCCAGTAAAGTAAGGTAGAAGGCCAAAGTTACTAGTATAAGAAAGGTGAGGTCTGTAGGAAAAGAAAATCAGACAAATATTTTTATTAGGAAAAATGAGGAAAAAAAAGAAAGAGCAGGCTTTTGAGCACATGAGATCTGAGTAAGAAGGATATTTGTTGCTGTAATAAAGTTGATTTCTTTTGCTACAAAGCATTGACAGTCTTCTGTTTCTTTTAAAGAAAATGAGCAGAAAATGACTTAGGAAAGCGAAAATTTAGAAATGTTTTCAAAAAGTGATTAACAAAAAAAACATGTTTGAAAGCCAGGCATACCACTCTGTCTAATAATCTATCCCGTCTGTAAAGGAGTAAAATTGTCCCTAGAAAGGCTGTGAGCGTAATGCTGAAGATGACAGCCTTAGATCCAAAGGATCCAGAACAGATGGTAAAAGTTTGCTATGATGAAAGAATCACTTTCCGAGTTTTCTACTTGGAAAGCAGATTGAACGTTGAGATGCAGACCAGTGTTGCAGCATACACAGTCTTTTTCTAGAATAAGGGTGCAAATCCTGCACATCTACTCATGTTACTCATGCTATCATACTCATGTTACATTGCTATGCAGGAAACTGCGTTGCTATGTAAACATATAAATTAACTTCTGCTAAGATCAGTTAAGGTTGTTGTTCCTCTTACAAATGAATGCACCAAAATCTGGCCCACAAAGTCAAGCACTTTTCAACAAATCTTGCCAGTGCAATTTTATTATGCAAACCATGACCTCCAAATCCATGTTTACCTGACAGAAGAGAATGGCCCTGAATTAAACAAATTTTGCCTTTAAAAGAATTTGCATAGATCTAGCATAATGCAAATTTTAAAAAGCGCTACAAAAATGTATTTGCCTGGCAGAACAGCTGTTTGGTCTCCTGAGTAAGTAATTGTTTTAAAAACCTGAACATATACATATTTACCTGATAGACTGGAACAAATATAACCAATACTTCTTATCATACCTGAAATACTTAAAAATTATTTCTGCAAGGACATGAGCCAATATGGTCATCATTATTTTTCATGCTTGTCCTGAGCGACAACATCTAAATCTGAGGTAGAGATATTTCAGCAAAACTAAAAAAAAAAGCCCAGACAAAACCCCAACAAAATCCAGTCAGTTGAAGTGTTTGAATCCAGTCAGTTGAAGTGTTTGTTCATTCAAACCAAAAGCATTCAGAAGTCAGGGTCATATCTGATGGCAATTTTGAAATTTTTAGGAATAGAAATGGGAAATTCAGAATTGCCAAAATCCTCTGGTTTAGCACTCTCAAATGAATATTTTAGTTTACTTCACTGACATGTATTTTCTGTTATATAAAGATCTTTTCTCAGTTTGATTTTGTCCTGGCTTCAGTTGGGATAGAGACCTGGCTTTAGCTGTAGCAGTTGTATTTCTTCCTAGTAGCTGTTACAATGCTGTGCTTATGCTGCAGTCTGAGAACAGTGGTGATAATATACTAATGTTTTAGTTGTTGCTCAGTTTCACTTACCCAGATCATGGCTTTTTCTGTCTCTCATGCTCTGCCAGGGAGGACTGTCACAGGAAAAAAATCCCCAAAATCTTTTTGGTCAAGGTCAAGGCAGTTTAATAAAGCAAAGGCTGTGTGGAATCCATGCAAAACAAAATCTTATTCTATTCTTCCTATCAGCAGGTGGTGACTGACCACTTCCCTGGAAACAGGGCTTCAGTACAGATAGTGGTTGCTTTGACAGACAAAAGTCATAAATAATGAATGAGCCCCCTTCTCCTTCTTTCTCTTAACTTTTATTGCTGAGCAGACGTACTAGAGTATGGAATATCCTTTTGGTCACTTAGGGTCAGCTGTCCTGTCTGTGTTCCCTCCCAAGACCTTGCCCAAGCCCACGCTACTGGTGAAGGGAATGATGAAGAGACAGCCTTTGTGCTATGGGAGCACTGTTCAGCAGCGGCCACCACACTGGTGTCTTATTAACACCTTTCTAGCTACCAATATAAAACACTGCATTATGAGGGTGCCTACAGGCAAAATTAACTCCCTCTCAGCCAGACCCAATGTAAGCATCTTTATATCTACAGAAGTATTCACATGATTAATTCTAGAAGTCTATAATATAGGGATCACCTTAGGGTCTCTTCATAGTTAGTGGACATTTCTAGGATGTAATTCATCTTATACCGAAGCAGGCATCTAAAAGAGATCAAATGAATTGTTATCTGGAAGGGTCTGTTATTCTTCACTGAGTACAGTGGAAGGTAGGTGAGTAGCTGAGATATAGATTTCTAAACTGTTGATGTCTACATTTAGTTACAAGAATTCCTGTTTCTTTCCTGGGTTGTGAAAGAAAGAACTCAATAGCTGCAACTCTGTCCACAAGACTGCTATAGCTCATGTTGAACTGGAATTTGGCCTGAAAAAAGGTCATAACATTCATAGCAAATACAATTTTCATCCTAGCCACGTTTTCATTTTACAGGTATGCACACAGCTCTATGAGCATGTATGGGTAAGAAAGCCTTTTTGTTTACCCAGAAAAGCATCAAGTCATTAAATCTGGAAAAGACGACAAAGAGATGCAAGGGATTAATTCCAAGCATGTCTGAAAGCCATTAACAGCGTTACCCAAGCCTCTCTCACAAACCGGAGGAGAAGACTACCACTTTTGCTACATGCAACTTTACTACTTCTTGAGCAGCCACTGATTTTTTAGATATTCCAATCTAAATTATTTTCTGTCTTTTCAGGAGAGATATCTGAAGTGTTCTCAAAAAAGATGGAAGTGATGCAATCTTTTTCTACATATGAATTAAATATAGATTGAAAACTGGCCTTCTGTATTGGAAAGACAAATCTAGCTTCAGTAGTGTCATGAGTGTGATTACATTATGCACACCAGAACACACATATGCCTGCAATTGTGATGCAAGAAGCCACTTGGTTCATCCATCTGAAACAACATGCCAGGATCTTCTTTCTTAAGTAGAGAATATGACTGAAGAAACAGTGCTTGTAAGGAGGCTTATCCTCTCTGAATATTTCAATTCCATAAGACAGCTAGGATATATGAAGCAGCTGCTGATAAGATCTGGTGATATAGAGCTCATATGAAAATAATAATTAAAATGCTTGAAAGAAAGGGTTCTCCCTCAGTTATCTGCTTTACCCTTTATGTTCCATTCATTAAATAGATTCTTTTATATGCGTGGTTTCTTAGATATTCTGCAGACACAGACTATGTGAATGCTTTAACCTTATGAACCTTTTCTTGTTGATATGAGAAAGAACTGACCTGGCTTCCTTAATTATGGGAGAGGATTTGTAGCTGAGAGGGACTTCCAGTAGCCCAGAGTCTCTGAAATGACTTTGAAGAGATTTCTGAATACTATTATAAATTGAGGGGTTTGGTCCTTCATTTTTACCCATATGTGTCCTTAAAAGCCTATGACCATCACTGGTGTCTGTCTGCCTTTAGACTTTACAGGAAAGAGCAGGGCATTGCTGCATTGAGAGTAGCTCTCATTTATAGATTGAACCATTCCTCTCCCCATGCTTCAGTCAGCAACTGAAAAATTACGAGAGTATCTCTTGCTTTTTTCCCAGGAGTGGTGAAAATAAATATGAAAGAAGTAGAGTTACAGTGTCTTCTTAATTAAGCTACTGTAGAGTAAGTTCTCATTTCACCCTGTAGTAAACCAAGAATAAATTACTGCTACCTTAGTTTGTATATGTATAAGATGTGATAGGAAAATCAATTTGGGGGTCCTTGTTTTAAATGCCTTTTTTTTTGTTTTTTAAAGGATTATGATGAGATTGTTGGTTGAGAGGAGGGGAGAGACTTTATTCAAGCTGTTTGAAAGACAAGAAGGAATGGCTGTTGCACTGGTGAAGCATAATGACATTAATACTTTATTGCTGTATTTGTCAATATATTAGTGCAATATTTTATTGTATACATTATTAACTATTGCTGTTAAATGTTTTATGCTGGTCTGTTACATTTTTTATTTTGACTGTGATAAATTTTGATCTGAGAGACTTTTTTTTTCTTTTGGAACAAGAAAAAATGATAACATTATGTTAAAGAAAACTTTTGAGATCTAAAACAAACTTAGTAAATAAAAAAGGTGGTATTTTTCTGCCTCTTCTCAATCTCTCCCTCTCCCACATGCTCTCTTTGTGTGAGTGCTCCATTCTTTGCTTAGAAGTTGGAGGGTTTGACTTTAAAATCTGCATTGTTGGAGGCTGAGAACCCTTTGTTTTTTGCAGTATCTGTACAAAACAACAGTAAGTCCTAAGTAAAAAGCAGGAATTGGTTCAAGAAGGAACTACTGATGAATCAATAAGTAATACTGTCTAAAATATAAGTCTGACAATGCAGAGGTAATTAAAAAAAACACAAGAAACTACTAAAATAACATTGTAAGTTTAAACTATTCAATGGAATGTTAGGAGAAAAAGGAAAGAAAATGGAGAGTAGGGTAATGCTAACTCCAGAAGCCAGGAAATTAAAGGCAAGACTTTTGAAGGCCCTCAGCACACATAGATTCTTAATAGGAATCTCACGCCTGCCTGCCATTTGAGCCTTTGAAGAAATTCTCCTGAAACTCTTCATCTCTTTTTCATGTAAATGTACCACAGCCATAACAAAGTCATAGAAGGCTTGCATACCCTTTGACATAAAAGGAAGAAGGGAAGGAAAATGTAAATTACTGTATTGAAGGGTTATTCAAGCCAAAGAAGCATTGCTTCAGAAATGGAAATCAAAAACCTGAGGAATCATAGAGAGGAGTCTAAATACTCAGAGAAGCTATTAAGTCATTTCATGTGGGACTGAAAAGGAGTAGGTTAGGATTGGTTTTGGCTTCTTGTATTGCTGTGTTACTGATAATAGTAGAAAGCCACACCCACGGGCTGGTAATCTTGCTACTGCCTAAGCATCCTGGTTCGGAGCACTTGGGAAAATCCCCCTAAGAGACATCTCCAGAAGCAGTCACATGTTCTGTCATCATTATTGGAAGGTGACTACCAGGAAACTGAACAAACTGCTGCTTGAATAATGATTGTTCAATAATCACTGAATGAATGTTTAATAAATTTCATAAGACCATAGACTGAGAATATATTTTTCCAACTTGTTGGAGTTATTTTTCTGTCAGAGAAGCCACTTACCACACCTATTTCCTCCAGGCTGTTTGCTGAAGTTGTCTAATAAGGAACTTGAGGTCAATTTATTTAGAATATCCCTGCAGTCATTTGTGTAGACCATGGATTTTTTTGAAGAGATGTTGATAACTAGTCCTAAAGCAAAAGAATTAATTTCTTCTTTTTGCAAATACCAGCTGTCCCTCCTCATCAATCTACAGCAAAACTTAACCATTTTTTTTTTTTTTTTTTCTGTAAGGCAAGGGTATTTCCTCAAATCCCAGTGGAGTACTATTTATGAGTGTAATTGTTATTTGCAATCATGCTACTAGATTAAACTGAGCTCTTGGTCATCCTTGACTGATCTTTCCTTCATCATCCAGATAATCCTGTTTCATCTTCCACCATAATTATAATATAGCAACCCTATCTAAATAAGTTCCTTTTTACAATTAACTACTAATTACTGAATGCTCTCTGACACCAAACTTCACCAGAGCTCCATGCCCATATATAAATTAATGCATTTTGAACAGACTGAATGAAAGTGAAACAGTTGGGTTTTTCAGATTCTTGGATGGAAAATAATTTCTTAGTTATATGAAAATTTTTTTTATAAGTACCTACATCCACATATATGCATATGGTTATTATGTGCATGCGTGTGTATATGCACTCACATATGCAATGGACAAAATGTTTTGCTTGTTCGTTCAGGGAGGTTTTGTAGTGGGTTTTTTAACTTTTATTTGTATAAATATTTATATATGTCTGTGGATTTTTCCTCTTCCATAATACCTTGGAGGTGGAGGTTGTTTGTTTTTGTGCTCAAGAGAACCAAAATTTTTCACACTGGACTTTAATGGAAAATTCTCATGTTACTGACTGTGTACCACATATACATTCATTTAAGCTATAATGTTAAAGTTATGTAAATATTGTTCATTGGCACTTACATATGTAAAGAAGAAAACTTATTTTTTCATGACTGCAATAAAGAGAGAGAGGTTAGGGCAGCCACTTTCCAGGTGTGCACACAGCGATACCTTTTTGGTCCTTGAACAGTCAGGCCAGACACAGAAAGAAACAACATGATACCAATCTGCTCTAGGGACTTCCACACATGGGAAATGGTGGCTGTGACCTCTGTATAAGAGGCAAAAAAGACTTATCTGTCACCTCACATTTGCATTTCACTGCGTAAGTAGAGAGATCAGGGTCATGCCCCAATTCTTTGTCTCTGATTCCTGGAGGAGAAATAGTGTTAACATACTAAGTGAGACACTGAACTGCAATTCAGGACAGTTCAGGACACTGAACTGCAATTATCAGTGACTCACCTTCCCCTGGCTCCAGCAAGAGGCTTGTAATTTAGGAACTGGACAATCTAAGCTCTTTTTTTGCTGAGATATTAATGACTAAGGATAGTACAAAGTGTATTGGCAGCTGCAACATCAGTGAACATCATGAGCTGGTTAATCACAGTATGTGCAGTGTGACAACTCTGTCCTATTAGCATCATGGGTGTTTGGATTTCTTTTTGCAAGAAGATTTAATTTCTTTAATGTTCCTGGGTGCCAAGTACTGTATTTTCCAAAACCAATAGGCAATCCTTGCCCCAAACAGTTCAGACCCTGATCCACAGAGGTAATTCAGCTCTTACTTTCTAGTCCATCAAGATAAATTACCTTGATTTACCTTCATGAATCTAGGCCTCAGAGTTGAAGGAAACAAGGCATAATAGGAGAGAAAGTATGACTGTCCTCATACTGCACAAAAGCACAGAGAAATAGATTTGCCCAAGGTCATGTAGGGCACAAAAGGAAAAGAATTCAGGTCTCTGAGTCCCAATCTAACATATTAAATACAGATCCTGCTTTCTTCCCCTCTGTGCTTTCGTACTTTCATACATGGTACAGAAAAGACCAAGTGCCATATATTATTGAACCAGTCTCTCCTTTTTTAAGTTCCTGACTTTCTGTTGCGAAGAGGCTAAGCAGGAAATTAATTAAGGGTAAAAACAAAAATTAAAGGAATCTATAAATGTATTTCCAGCAATTTCCAACATGAAAGTTGAATCGATGCAATATGAATTAGAAAATACAATAGGAAAACAAATAAAGAAGGCAACTTTAAGTTAAGGAACATCATTCTTTCATCCCCACTGTGTTAAGACCATTATAAAAATCCTCCTTATCTGTATTTCCTCTCTCTTTTCACTTTAAAGATGAATCTCATAATTTCCACTTTTACATATGCTTACACCTAACCCAATTTCAGTGAGGTTTTCAGCTATACCATGCTCTTGTAAGCCCCCTAACCTTTGAAAGCTGTTCCAGAATTTGTTTCTCATATCTATTCTTTTTTTATTATTATTATTATTATTTAAGGACTATAAAGTGGAAGTCAGGTTGCTGCATTTTCAGAGACAGATGAAGCAAAGTGCTCCGTTGGGAGTATTCAGCCCCAGTGCCTTGCTGTATTACGGCATATGGAGTTGTGTCTCCAGGCGCTGACATTAGCAGTCCTGCTTCAGGTAACTCATTTAGCTTTGGTGTCATTTTACAATAAATATACCATCCACAGACACAAATTAGACAGCTATTGAGATTAATTTTGAGGCACTATCGGCAACATCTTAAATCAAAAACCATTCTTTATTAGCATGCTCGGCTGTACAGTGCCCTCTTTTCCCTTTCCCCCCTTCCTTCCCTGCCACAAGAATAAATGAGCCCCCATGGTTGACACAGCGCATCAAGTGTTTTATAATAGTCTAATTGTAGCTAATGGTTTGTGCAGCTAATTAAGGCCCTATGAATTACAGTAATCAGTCAGCCTCATCTTCTAAACCAGATAGTTCTATTCAAGCGTCGCTTTAGGAAGAGAAAAAAAAAAAAAGAGAAAGGAAAAAGGAAGAGAAAATCAGGAGAACAAATCTGAAAAGAAACAGAAACAAAAAAAGGAAGAATAAAAGAAAACATAATGATCTGGTATGTTCATTAGAGTGCAAATAAATTAATAGAACTTTCTTCTATTTCTTGTTAGTTGTTACAGAACTGCTTATGTAAACTACCGTAGGTCTTTGCATTATGGTTTGCAATAACAGAAGAGCAAATTATGGCGTTCTTATTTCTGATCTAAGATATATATTGTAATTATGGTACTTTATTGGAGAAGAATGTCTTCATTTGGGAAAAAAAAAGTTTTGATTATGTCTCCACTTAGGACAGAAGGGTAAATACAGGAAGGGTACATTTAAGCACTAGCTGCACTGTAGCTAAACGTCCTGGCAAAACCTGAAGCCTTTAAATGTGGCATAAAATTAATTTATGGAGATGCCATTGTTGTGCAAGAGGGGGTATGGATACTATAAGGGAATGTCCATACTGCCCAAGACATTTACTGCATCAGCTCTTCCAGGCTGCTTTTAGGGATTAACTCTTTCCTAGGTTAACCCAAGTAAGCAGCTAAGCACTCCGGATCCAGTCCTTCACTTTTTCCTACCACCCACAGTGGGAGAGAGGAAGCAGAAATAAAGAGTAAAAAAGCAAGAAAACTAAAGGGTCAGGATAAAGTTTAGTAAGTGGAAAAAAGAGAAAGAAAACAAGCAATGCAAATACAATCATCATTTCCCCTGTAGAGACCAAAGGTCAGCCAGCTCCCAAGCAAATGATGTCCTACTCAATTCTCCAGCCTTTCTGTTTTATTGTTGAGCATGACGTTATATGGCACGGAATAACTTCATGGTTAGTTTGGGTCAACTGTTGTGTTTTGTTCACTCCCAGCTCCTGCGCACCACCAATCTATGAACTTGGTGGGCAGAGTAAGAAACAGAAAGATATTGATGCTGTGTAAATACTTTTCAGCAATAGTTAAAACACTAGTGAGTTATCAGTGTCATTTTGGTCATTAATCTGAAACAGCACCATGCACTTTGCTGTGAAGAAAGTTAACGCCATCCCAGCCAGACCCACTGCGTAGACTTATTACTATAATGCAGGGTATCTGTCATGCAGATCCTGGAGTTCTACTTCTACAAATTCCATTTGGCAGCAAACAGTTCTGGGGTTTACTTTATAGAATTTTGCTGAACCTGAGACATCATCAAAACAGCGCAGGAGGTGAAGTACCAGTTAAGCACAGCAGATTGAACTACCATCCCCTAACTTAAAATAATGTAGATAGACAAATTCACTGTTTCAAGCACTTTAGAATCAGTGGTAAGTGGTGGGCAATTTTACCACCTAATTCTTCTATTTTAGACAGCTAAGGACCTACCTTTAGCCAGACAAAGTCAAGTGAGGTTTATCTCCCAATCACTGTGCCACCCTCTCTGCCTTGAGGATAAATATACATTTGGGTTGAAAATAAAAGCAGCAAAGGACAAGTTCTCTTCTCCTAAAAGCAAAAACCTCATGTATTCTTATAAAAAGTATAGATCAACTTGAGACCTCTTTGGACTTCATACAGAAATGGAAGACTGAAGTGACAACAGAACTGAAGCACTGTGCTGAAATTTTTCCAGTACAAGTTTCAAGGCTTCTATATACACCCACTTTGATTAAATCTGCATTAGCAAATTAAACAGTGCCAAAGTATGTTCCCAGATACAAATGCTCAATTTTCCGTACTGTTAAATTCTTATTGTGCTCCCTGGCATAGGTTTATTGTATATCACTTAGCATTTTCCCAAACAATAAGACTACAAACAAGAAACAGATTATAACAGGTAGCCTGGATATGGCCTTTCTCTTTTGAAAGTAGATTTTTAGCAGCACATAGAGTACAAATTCAGCACTGTTTAGCAGTCAGAAAGAATGGATCATCCAAGATCCGCCAAAATTACTGCTATGACTACCAAGCCCTACAAGATGTCCATGTTGTTTAGTTACAGGTTTATCAGCATTGCAGCACTGATAGATGTACTGGAGTTAGCTCCAGATAGGCCAGTGTGTTTAGACATTCCAGGTTGTAGCTGCTGAGGTCTGTTGCACAATCATTCAATGTATGGCACTGTTTATAGTACAGAATTGTTCAGAGGCTGAGTTTCATTGCTTATATTACCTGCAGAGCCTCTTCCTGCTGTAATTCTCAGAACCTACTTCCTAGCTGGATTCAAAACAACACTTGGCTTTGTGCTTATGTTTAAGGGTGGCAGGAGAAGGAAGCAAGTTGACGTTCTCATGATGCACCCCACAGACAGGGCTCTCAGGTGCACATCTCAGCTATGTGGAAGATTGTACATTCTGATCACTCCAGCACACAAAAGGAAGAGGGAGATGGCATCCCCCTGATCTGTGAGCTCTCTCTCCCAGCAACGAAGGCACATTGGTACCTATGTGAATGGTTTTGTCTTTGTAAGCCAGGGCTTGCAACACATTTAAAATGTAGAAAGCCCACGTTTACTCTCTGCTTTGCATTAAAACAGAAATAAAATCATTGTTTGCATTGGCTTCGTTTTGGTGTCTATTTGTTTGTGTTTAATAATTGCCATTCCTTGGAACTGAAGAGCAACAGAGGTGGAAGACATCTTCAGCAAAGCAGACAAGGAAGCCGGACTTCAAAAAAGCTAATCCAGTAGCTGTACTCTGTGGAATCATTCTCAGAATCTGCAGTAGTAAATGTTTAAACATTTTATAGAAAATGGAAAAACTTTGGAAGACGAAATTTAAGAAAAGTCTTTGTAGCTTGTAGGTCACTCATTAGTTGTACTATGCAGGAATCAAAGCTAACTAACTCCAGGTCATCAATATCTGTATGGTCAGGGCACTTACTATGTAAGAAGAGAATTTTTGAATTATTTTTCAGTGATCTAGTTTTACCTAATTTAATAATCTTAACAACGTCACAGGGGAGTCTGTGCCACAATGGAAAATCATGGTTCAGTATCAAGAATAATCTCTTAAACTTTTTTTTTGCATAAATATATATAAATCATCATAACTTTAGGTACACCTGAATACCACATTAATCCCAAATTTAAACTGATAATAACATTTACCACTGCACCATTTGTTTGAGAACTTCTGAAAGTCTTGATTTTGTGGCATCAGGCGATATGTTTATGAGAAACTTGGAACATGATGAAAAGAATAGTTTAATTAGTTGCTGGAGGAAAACCAAACAAAAAAAAAAAACAAAAAAAAAAAAAGCTAAAAACCTAACAAAAACCTAAACAGAAACATTGTTCTGATTGGATTTTATTCTAATGTCCTGAGCTATTTTTTTCTTTCCTCCCATTTGTATTACGAGAATTTCTTATTTGTAGAATCATTTTTTGAAAACTTCTAGTGCCAGATAGATTAGCAGAGTGCATTGTCTGACATGTTGCAATTTTGTCCCTTTTACAAAACAGCCTATCCACAGCCTTTCAACATCAACCTTTATATATTTATAGTCTACAATCTGGCTTTACACTTCAAAAGTTGCTGTCCAATTTCTGTATAAGAGCAAAACTTGGCTAATGTTTATGAATGGGTCTTTCCCTGTTAATAAGAGACTAACATAACTGGTCTGAACCAGCTATAATGCATCTAAAACTCTGCTTCAGAAGAGCAATGGAACTGATCAGATACTAAGGCTATGCATATGTTCAAGTGCTTTGCTGAATCAGGACCCAGTAAGGGTACATTTACATCAATCCATTTAAATCAATCCTGATCTGCAATCCCTCTACTCACTGCTATTTTTGAATTACAGTTTTCATTTACAGACTAGACTGGTACTGCTGGTTTTATGATGAGCAGAATAGGAAGAAGGATGAAAGATTCATGAAATCTATTTAATTTGTGATCTACTTAATGTAGAACAGCTCTTGTATCTCCGGAAGTGAAAACCTAATATGCTATTTAGAATTGAACTGAAATTTAGGTTTATAAAATTAGGCAAACTTTTCATATATTTTAAATAATTTTTGCTTTCACTTGCTCTGTTGGCTCTTTTAGATCTAGTACCATACTTGTGCTTTTCTTTTTCTTTATATCTGGGGCTGCCACTTGCCCCAAAGCAAAATAAATATGGTCTCAGATACAAAATGTGCTCTTTATGCTTAGGTCATGATTTCCATTCACTGTATACTTGCTTCTTGCAGAAACATCCATAATAAAATGGGGATGAAGAATCTGATCAAAATAATATCTGATACAATGAAACTAAGGGTAGGGTCATGCTGAAGCTTATGTGACATAGAATCAGAGGTGAAATTTAGAGACATATGAAATTCAGATACGGCTAAAATACCCTAAAGTGGTTGCAGCCACTTCAGTAAATTACTGAGGTGAAATTATGTCCTTTTTGTGACCTGAGTGTTAAAGTTATTGTCTCACCATAGCCACTGTAGAATTTTCTAAAATTAATGGATTTATTAGTGATTCCTGAGTCTGTATAGTTCATTTTAGCTGAAGATACAGCATTTCCTCTCATTCTAAATTTTCTCTGTATTCCTACAGTTCCTAATTAAAAGAACAGCCTTTGTCCCAGATTCTTATAGGCTATTCATAGTGTAATACCACTCTGTTCACAAGTACTATTTTTTAACATTACCAGAATTAAAATAATTAGTGAGTTATCTTAACAAGAACTGAGAAATATTAACAAGGATGATCCCCCTGCATAAGATGCTCATCTTCTGAATGTAGACAGATAAATATGAATAAGGAAATAGAATAACAAAGGTCTTGTGATTTACTAAGGGTCATATAGCAGGTTATAGCAGAGCCATAAATATAATCCAGATATCCTAACTTCCATTCCAGTGTTCTGTCATTTACATCTAATATGTATCACTGCCTAAACAATGGCTGAGTACCTGTACTGTGAATGCATTGCATAGGGCTGTTCTGCTCAAATACTAATAGCAATATGGGATCCATCCTTACTATTATTATTGTATGTTGGAAAAATAAATAAATAAATGACTGCTGTATTCTAAGTAGGGGATCAAGCTTGTAGATTGAAGGTTTGCTACAGCTGCCTGAATGTACATACTTAATGATTTTAAGATATTCTAGATTTCTGAGAAAGTTTTACAGGAGTCTTGTTCCCCTTTGGACAAGTATGGAATTAAATGTCAGATGACCTTGATTCAGCGCAGACTGTTGAATGAAGACTTTCGTCTACATAAAATGGCATCAAAAGTCACTGGAAAAGAAGAAACTCCAATTCAGTTTGCCCAGTAGCTCTCACAGAACTATAAGATCAACTATTTTGGAAAAGATCTTCAAGGTCATCAAGTCCAACTTTTACCCCAGGACTGCCAAGTCCACCATTAAACCATGTCACTAAGGCCTCATCTACATGTTTTTTGTACATTTCCAGGGATGTTGATTCCACCACTTTCCTGGACAGCCTGTTCCAATATCTAGCCCCCCTTTCAGTGAAGAAAAAATTTTTCCTACTATCCAGTCTAAACCTCACATGGGGTAGCTTGAGGCTGTTATCTCTTGTCCTAACACTTGTTACTTGGGAAAAGAGACAAACCACCTCCTGTCTCTATCCTCATTTCAAGTAGTTGTAAAGAGAGAAACGGACCCCTCTGATCTTGTCTTCAACAGATTTCTCTGACTCTAGTGTCTAGATCTCTGCAAACTGTGAGGGGATCACTCAGACCCCAAAAGTCAATAAGCTGAGCAAGGTGCAGCAATAATTTTTTGGGGACAGCAACATGAAGCTTTGATGGAGGCATCCCTTTGCTACTCTCCTCTGAGATGTAGTCAGTATTTCTGAGGAAAAAACCCAACCAATCAAACAAACTATACAAACACAAGGAGAGTCATGTGCTTTCTTCTTTTTGATAGTTTCTCATTTCTGGGATAATTCAAGATTAACTACTGGATGAGTGAGAGAACAAAGACGAGTAAGGAACACTATATATTTTCATGGCTAGAAGGAAGTTTATTTGTGAAAAGCTTTTCAGCCACAACACTAAAAAATATATTTCACGTTATTAGTCCCAGATAAGAAGGAATTTTTGAAAAGCACAAACCTCTTTGTGGCATCTGGACTAGAGACTCATGCTTTATATTTGTATACACTTAATATTTTTAAATTCCTGCTATCACCCACCCCTCCCCAATTAATTATGAATTACATTTGTACAGGTGAAATAGGAAGAAGTGGAAGAAAATGCATCATGGTTATTTAAAACTTGAAATTCGGATAGCATCTGGAGATGGGAACACTGTAGGATTGTACCTAGAGTAACCCAACTATGCTTTATTCTTCACAAATACTCAAATATTTGAGCTGCTACAGAAAACTCACTTTGAGAGAGCCCTTTTCAGTTTCTGTAGAGACATCTAAGATACAGTCGCATATTATGGAAGATATCTTCTAAATGCAAAAATTGTTGTTCACTAATCACAGGAAGAAATAGGATTCCAGGAAGTCATTTGACAGGTGTCTCTGTGTGAATATAATGTTGAGATACATCTCTCTTGAGGCACTTCTTAGGAGCATAAACACCTGATTTAGGATTGGGGGTTCCATTTCAGAAGTTATTCAAACAAAAGCTTAGCTATCCAGGACACAGAGATTACAAAGCCCATTTTGGATCTTAGCTTAAAACTGTGTTGATAAAAGATGTCATATAAAAATTAGACATTTTCAATAGCAGTTATTTAATTTTGTATTTTTTTATTTATTTATTGTTTTAATGGTAGTAGCCGCATTCTTTTAATCAAGTGCATGTGCTCAAACATTTATTCTGAAACTAATTTACCCCCCTTGAATTTAGTCTACCTTTCAGTCTGAGTCTGATTTATCCCAAAAAACCTTAAGCTCATACCTTAGATTCAGACTTTACTGAGACTCTTTACAATGAGAAAAAAGTAATATTACTTATCCCAAATAGTTCATGAATACAGGCACTTCTGAGGACTGATTTTCCTAAAGTGCAGTAAGTATGTACGTCTGTTGTGTCCATTAACAGAAAAGAAATATTGACATTTACTGCAACATGCTCTAAATTCTTCACCGTTCTGTCAGAAAGATATGTAGATTTGTGGCTTTTAAGGACAAAAGAACTCACAGAATCACAAAAAAAATTAGGCTTGAAGTAACCTTTGAAGATGATAAGATGACTCAACCATCTGCTGAACACAAAAAAAGCTGCAAAACTAGATCAGGTTTCTTGCCTTCTTTTTCAGACAAGTTTTGAAGATGTCCAAGGATGAAGACCCTTATCATCTCTCTTAGCAACTTGTTCCAGTGCTTAGCAACTTTTATTGTGGTGATTTTCATTTTCCTTATATCTTAAGAAAATATATTTCTTTCAATTTGGACCATGGCCTCCTGCCCTTTCTCTTTATATCTCTGGAAGTAGTCTAGTTCTGTCACAACTGTAGCTGAATACTGGAATTATACTCCCCCTTAGCTTTTTCTTTTCCAGACTACTGTACATGCAATATACTGTAGGCTTCTGTTTTGGTTACCTATTTCTGAACTCACCCTTTTTGTACTGGAAGGCCAAATCTGGACACAAGACTTAAGATGGCACACCATTGGTGTGCAAGACAGAAGGTAATAGTCACTTCCTGAAACTTGTTGATTATGTTTTTGCTAATGTAGCTCATTAGGTCAAGAAGACTTGCTGCTAACTTGTGCCTGCAAGAGCCCCAGTCCTTTTTCTGAAGAGCTGCTACCTACCTAACCATTCCACAGCCTATACTATCACAGTTATTTTGGTTTGATGAGGGCACAGTTTATCCCATAGTTCCAACTGCTGAAAAAATTGTTAAACTGCCAGTACTGATCCTTGAGGTCCATCACTAACCATCCGCCTGTCAGACTACTGACTACCAATCTTCACCTCTCATAGTTCTATTGTATTTTTACCCACTTTCTAATCAAACCATCCAACCCATCTGTGTAATTTGGTCAGAAGAAAACTTTTGCAGGAAAACTTTGGGAAATTATTTTAAAAGCCTTCCTATAACATAAATAACATTCGCTTCTCTCCTCTTGACCAGGGAACCTGTCATATCATCATAAAAAGCAATCAAGTTGGTCAAGCATGCTTTGCCCATCATAGATATGTGCTAGCTGCTCCTAATCCCCTTCTTGTCCTTCAGATGACTGGCAGTAGATTCTGTGAAGGCTTTGCTCCATAATTTGCCTTGTGGTACAGATGAAGCTACAGTTCTCTGTATCCTTATTTTTGCCCTTTTCAAAGACATGACATTTGTTTTTTTCCAGTCACAGCCATAATCTTTCAAATATACTAGAGAGCAGCTTTAAAATGATATCAACCAGGTCCCCTCAGCCTCTTTGAATGTGTCCAGTCACAACTCAGGTACTTCTGTGTAGTCCATTTATTTAATTTGCTTCTACCCAAGTTTTGATTTACTATTGGCAGCACTTTCTTTCCTAAACTTTGCTGATAGGCTACTGGGAATAGTCTTTGCCAATAACAACTGACTAAAACATCTCTTACCTAAGCTTTTCCTGTAGTCTTCAGCACAAGAATTCCTATACAGCAGCAAGCCCATGTTTTCCTTGGTCTTCCTCTTGCTGACAGTATTCTTTTCTCTTACTGACAGAGCTGGATGTGACATCCCTCACTAGTTTTAACTCCAGCTGGGGTATGGCCTTCTTCATTCAATCCTTGGATGTCTGAACAATGTTTCTGTGTTATTATTCATAGTTCCACATTGAGACAAGTTGGCCTCTGGCAATGCCCCCCTGTTTCCTATAGATCAGGATGGATCATTCCTGTGCTTTGGGGAGGTTGTCCTTGAAGATTTTGTCTTTCTGGGCAGCCTTATAGAGTTCACAAATATTAATTTCCCAAACAAACCAAAACCTACTCTCTTGAAACACGACGTCTTTTACACTGCTATTACCCTCGTTGATTCCTTTAGCTCCAGTTCACGGTCACTGTAGCTGAGGCTGCAAATCTCACATTCCTGACCAGTTCTGCTTTACCTGTCTAGTGTAGCCAGCAACATCTCACTTAGCCCATTCAGCATCCACAACAAAATATAACTATAGCAGTCTAGCTTAACCTTCTGTGTAGCACCAGCAAACTAATTTCAACCCTGACTCCAGTGCTGAGCTTGATAACTCGTCTTTTATTAGTATCTTTTCCAGAAAGACATTCAGTATAGATCTGAAGCTGAAAAAATGGTGAATAAGTAATTTCTGTAGATATTTTCCCTTCTTCATGAAAATTATTTGCTTATTTTTTATTTGAATTCATCTGAGTTTGCCTTTCAAATTTGGTTAATCTTCTAGGCTTTTCTGCTAAGTTAAAAAGCCATTTGGGTTTTTTTTGTCTTTACAAAGGGGCTTACATGGAAAAATCATGGTTGTGCACTAAACATGGATGACTGCGTTTTCAAGCTGGGAGAATGTCTTTAAAACTTTTTTTTCTTTTTTGAACTTGGAAACGTAAAAGTTTCAGTTAAAAGAAAGAGCAGTAACTCTCAGTATATCTAAAAGTTTGTCTAAAGACTTGAGCTCATTCATTCAGGCTTTCACTGAGCTAATTTGTGCATTCCTTGGCTTTACTGCATATGTAATAAGCATTACTGTGGGTCTCAGGAAAGTCTTGGGCTGGAAAGTAATAGTATAACCTTATCAGAAGCAGAGTGTAGCTTCTGAAACAATGGCTTCTATGTAGTGAATATGATAAACGAAAGCACTTTCCTCTTGTTTAAGAAACTAGGTTTTTACGAGTTTATTGTTGGATATTTAAAGGGGTTGAGAAATCCTTTATTTGAGTTTGTAAATTTTATTGGCACTAGTGTTCTCATCTTCTTTTTTAATCCTGGGATTTATTGCTTTTTGTTTCAAAGCAATAAGAACTCAAGAGAAAATTCTCAGCACACTGTTTCAGAATTTTCTGTTCAGGTGTAGAAGGGTTTTTTTGGCTTTCCTCTCCTTTAACTGAAGCACTGAATTAGCTCTTTGTGTATCTGTGCTTGTAGTCATTTAAACACAGGATTTTGAACTTCATCATTCAGGAAGGGGGTTTGTTTGGTTAGTTTTGGTGGGTTTGGCAGATAAGTTTTTTGTTTGGATTTTTCCTATAATTATTTCAGTATCTTTCTTTGATTTAGGGTTTATGAAATTAATTTATTTGCAGACATTTTTTAAATGCCCTTCTTCATTTCTTATTCTTTTTTTGGTTCAGTTTTCACCTTTATATAGTCAGCCTCTTCAGTTTTTTCCAAACTTGCATGTTATTTTTAAAATCAACTTTAAGATTTGGAGTCCAACATATTAAAGTATTCTCATGATGGATGACAATTTTCTGAGCTCCATTAATCTGCAATGCAAACTGATTTCATTATGGTATTCTCACAATTTAAAGTCACTGAATACTTCTAAAATATCAGTTTTTCTTTCACTTATTAATATGAACATCAGCTATGAATTTCATTGTGAATGTTGTTTATTTCACTTACGTATAGTGAAAGTAGAAAGGGCAGTTTAATTTCCTGAGCTAGCTTTATTCAAATTTCTATGTTAGTTTCTTGAGTGCTTGAGTTCAGAGCTTAACATCGGACATTTTCTATCTAAGAGTTCTTTAAAGAGGAGGCAGATAAAACTGGTAGAGCAGAAGAGCTTGAGCAGACGGGCTGAAAGATTATGCTAACTCTGAAGTCTTGTCTAGGGACTTTTGCCATCAGTGGGATGGTTTGTTTTAAAATCAGTGGGTTGTAATTCCACTTAGTAAAATCAAGGATGGGATCCTCTATAAACAGCAGTGGATAAGAGAGTCACTGCTGGAGTGTGCTACCAGTATACTGCTTAAGTGCAGACGTAAAAAATATGCTGTTTGAATTTCAGCTTGTATCAGTAGGTCACTTCACTTTCCAACTCTCACATAACAACTATGATAAATTCACGGTACTGCAAGTCATCAATGACCTAAATCAAAGTATATTCAAAGAAATTAAACAGAACATAAAAGAAAAAATATTTTGGTATAGGTATTGAAATTCATTTAGTCTCTGAAGCTTTGTCCACTTGTATGAGCTCTCTAGTTGATAGTCTAGAATCTCTCTAGCATCATCAGTGAGAAAGAAGCATATCTAGAAGATCACACATCCTTTCTGAAAGTGTCATGACAAGTGTATGGGAAAATATCATATAATACTAACTTTCTTTTCAAGAATCACAGATGGAACCAAAATTATTACCTTAAAAGGTATGCCAAAGTTATTATATGAAAACATGTTATCAGCCATAAAGATTTATTATGATTTTTTATTGAAGTCCCTATCAAACTTAACAGATTATCAAGTGTTATGGGCACCATCAAGCTGTAAAGAACTCCTTCTTTGACTCAGTCCACATCTCATGGAAAATGAAAATACATCTCTAACTCACTGATAACTTTTTATCCTTTTCTTACTGTATATCCTTCTGTACAGTAAACCTGCAAATGGGTGCTGATCCTGTTGCACTTAAAGACAGGATATGTTCCTGAAAAGCAACAATTCCACAATGATTTTTGTCAACTGAATTTGCAGCTGTTGGCAAACAAATGTCTTGAGCTACCAGAAAATATAGTCTCCAGCTTTACTGTAGCTGTGAAACACATTATGTTGACAAGACCTCTCTGCTTCGAACACTTGATTTTACTTTGTCACTTAAATTATCCATCAAGGGTCACATTTTCTAATGAATGTCCTTTGATGTCTTTTTCTTCTTAAAGTTAAGTATTTCAGAATGCCAAGGTGACTTCAAGGAGGAAATACACTTAACTTATTGTTCATTTGAAGGACTTTTCTTGTGAACAGCATGATTATCTCATCTTGTAAGGAAGGTGGCCAGGGGTTAGTTTTTGTTCTATCTTGGTCCTTTTTCCTCCAGCTCCAGTTTCTTATTCAGGTTCTGCCAGAATACGAATCAAGGCAATGACATGTGTTGGACAATATGTCCATCATCTTTCCAGTGTTCATCTCTATTAAGCTATAGTAAAAAAAGGGTCCTTTGTAACAGCAAGGCGAATGCAGTATTAGTGCAATCAAACCATGGTAGTGAATAATGTTAGTTTATAAGATTCTCAATTCCCACAATAATAGTAAGAAAAAAATGGAATTTTTCCACCTTGATCAGTAACATGGAAAATTAAGTGTCCCACACTTGAAGGTTCTAATCCAGAAACTGGGCTGCTGTGTTAAGATATAACTACGTAGTGTAAAGTTAAGATTCTTGGAATGTTCGTTTAAGACCTCAGAAAGGATTTTCCTTTGCTTGCTGTATGTGTCTTGTTTGACTTCAAGCTGGTCACCCAGGTCCAGATACTGATATTCTGTAAATATCTACCTCCCAGTGATTTTAGTATCTTAGGTCAGGCCTTCAATTATGATTCAGTTCTGCATGGTGCAACTGGTATTTCTGCTCAACTATATGTTATTTAAACTGGTATTCAGACTTTTGTTGATAAATACTTAAAAAAGGTAGATAATGAGAAAAACCGCTAACCAAATAAGCTAAATTTACAATACAGCTTTTTAAGTCTTACCTTTGAGGGAGGCACAGATTGTGCTTCTGCATAAAATCTTGAATTCTGAAGCTTCAGTTCTCACCATCAACTTACAAGCTTGCTGACACCTCCAATGCTTTACAAGACCCTGTCCTAAATAAATGGAAAAGTGGGTCAGAGAGCAGTAACTGCAGGAGTAATTGCAGTATACCGACTCTAGATTTGATTTCAGAATCCTGCTACAGAGGAGGAACCTTCCACTATTTCCAGTGTTACAGAACTAAAATGGAAAATACTTCCTACTATAAAATGCAAACTAATTCATCCCAGTGGGAGGTTTATATCAGGTTTATAACCTGACATCAACATCCATTTTCTTGTAAGCCACCAAAAGTCAGAGTCCATGAAATACAAAGATCTGTGACCAGTCTGTTCATCATGTTCTCAGTTGAGTTTGTTTCTCTCACTCATGTCCTTATGTTTCTATCAGAAGCTACTTGATGTTATCCAATCTGAATGGAGATTTTCACCTGACTTTTTTTTTTTTGTCACAGCTGTTTCCCACGGTATGGTCCTCAATGCTTTTATATATCATTACTTAAAATGATTTGGCCATTTACAGTGGCTTTCCTTGTCACTTGTGAAGGTCAGTGAAACTTCTTGTGCATAGAAATTATATTTATTCATGCATAGTTTGCAGTGTCAGAGCCTCTTGAGGAACATGCTAGCTTGATATGGTCAAAGGTATATCGTAAAAGCAAAAACAAGAAAACAAAACCTATTCATTTCATGGAGAAGAAAGCCAGAAAGATAAATGAAGAAATATTGCAAAAAAAATTCTGCTCAAGGAAAGGTTTGCAAGATTGAATTTGAGCTTGGGAAAAATGACTGAGGCAAATTACTGTAGATGAGGTTTGAAAATACAGGGTAAAGACTCTCTCTTTCCTTAGCACCCATCATGTTCCTAGAATTAGTTAATCTACCCTTCAATTAAAGAAACAGATTCTGTTTGCAGACTTGGAGTTAATATGATTGTCTGGCAAAAAGAAACAAATTAAAGACCAAGGAAAAGAAAAAAGCAAAAAAGAAAAAAAGAAAAAAAAAGTCTATCTTTTGAATTTGAAAAGTAATAAACCTTAGATTAAAAACTGCCACATTTTTATTTCAAATTCCAAGAGGATTAATGGTTAGGGTGTGTATATTTTTTTTCCTTCTGACATGACTTTGAAGTGAAAAAGGTCACACTTGTTTCACCTGCTAACTAATGGCTTTGTAGCAGTAACTGTAATTGATTGTAAAGGTTTTTTTGCCATTCTTTATGGATTCAGATCCTGAGATTAGAAGCTTTGGGGATTATCAGGAAGCCACAGTCAGAACTGAAGAATTATCACAGGATAATCTTGTACTATTGCAAACTCCCTGCTATTAAGTATCATCCAATCATTCATTCAAGGAATTGTTATATATTTGTTCAGCTGTTCTGCATTGCTAAAATTTCCTTCACTCCCTTTCAAATTTACTTTCATGAACAGTATAAGCATTGTGTATGGTGCATAATAAATCTCTACTGTAAAGAAAGAACTGGTTCTTTTTAACTTTATTTTTATTTAAACCAAGGTCAAGGTTGAAGAATCACACCCACACACAGAACTTAACATGATAAAAAATTATTTATAACTTTTTTCTTGATTTCCATGGATAGGCTTTTCTTGCTCTCTTTTCAATTTACATTTGTGGCTAGAGAACACTAAATGAGTAGATCAAGAAACACGCAAAATGAGAGCAAATATACTTGAATCTCTTTAGCTCTTGCTTTTGCTATTTAAGGCTGGCAAGTTCTAGAAGAAGAAGAAGTTTAAGAAATACTGAAAGAAGACAGCCTAAACTCTATAAAGACAGAGGGCCAGGGTTTCAGGCTCTTTCTGGCTTTGTCTTCATCTTCCCACTTCCCTTTTCTTATTGTGCTAGCAAGAAAATGGTATCAGGGAATTAAGCTGAAATGTCTTGGCGACTATACTGAGTTGTCCAGTAAGAGATTGACGGATTTCTTTTTGTATGGATGTCACTGATGACGTAGACTGCAGAGAAAGGAGGAGTTAGGCCTTGACATTCTAGCGATAACTCCAGGTAATGATGGAAACAGATTGAAAAATGACAACATTTGTGCAAAATTTTAAGTCACGACTAAATGTGAAGGGCTGGTCAGATTCTGAAAGACTGAAAAATAATGTCACCAAGACTTGGTATTTCATGTGGTATCCTGTGCATAGAACTCATTGCATTTTTACATTGGAATAAAGAACTGCAGCCCCATATGCTATGCAAAATTAATGGATAAAGACAATTTCTCTTCTCTAAAGACAAGCACCAATCAAACATGTAAAAGATGACAACTTCACAGATTATTGCCATTAGCCACTATAATATGCTGCACATGTTCTCAGTATGCTCTAATATCTAGGTACACTACTTTAGCCAAAATTTCATTGAAATAAGATCAAGTTCATATGTTTTATGGCATAGTCGTGACAGGTAGAGAAGGCATATGTAGTCAGTTACAGAAGCTCATTTAACAGGATGAAATGTTGTTAAATTGCCCATTGTGTGCAATCACTTGTGTGTGCTTATGAAACCAGAGCTTGCTCATTTACCAAAATCTGCCTTTGCACTCCTTTTGGAAAATGTCTAGCAGAATAAGATGTCTATGCACCAGGAGAGAGATTCAAGAGTTACATCCCTTTTATCATGATAATTTTCCAATTTTCCTCTCTAAATGCAAGTGAGGGAGGAAAACAGACAACAAAAGTGTCTTTTATTTTGTAGAAATTTCGTATCTCCAACCAAGTCAAGTTTCCAGGAAAAATATTTTCCCATCTGGAATTCTGGGCATCTAATAATCTACATGTGTGTTTGCCTGCCTGTGAGTAAGTACATGCTGTATCACTTGCGCATGTTAGCTCACGTTTGCACAAGAAACTGGGGTAAAATCCTAGTGTTTCTAATGAAAACCCATATTAAATTAATGATAATTATAAGAAAATTGCTTATTTTCTATCTTCTCAATTTTCTCATAAACAGTATCATTGTTCATGACAGCTGCAATACTAAATAGCTAAGGTAAAAGAGATCATTCCCAATATTTATTTAATTATTTTTTAATAATCAACATTGCAGTAATTAATTACATGAAATAAGCTGAATGCTTGAAACAAAAAGTTGGACAAAAATATGAGGGCCTGAGCATTTATTAGATTGTTACACAAGTCTCTTTACAAGATTTATCATTTTCCCCATGGAAGACAGAGTTGCCCTTCTAAAAAGAGTTTTTGAATGGAAAATTCATAGAACCGTAGAATTCCAGGTTGGAAGGGGCCTCAAGGACCATCTGATTCAATCTTTCTTTTTTGGCAAAGGATGACCTTGACTAGATGACTTAGCACCCTGTCCAGCTTAATCTTGAAATCATTCAACACTAGGGAGCCCACCACTTTCCTGGAGAGATTATTCCAATGGCTGGTTGCTCTCATTGTGAAAATTTTTCCTGTTGTGTCCAGTTGGAACCTCTGAGGAGCAATTTGCGCTCCCTCATCCTTTCCATGTGACTCCTTGTAAGAAGGGAGTCTTCCTTTTCTTTCTAGCTACCTCTTAAACACTGGAACATGGTGATAAGATCTCCTCTGAAACTTTTTTCGCTACACTGGACAAACCCAGTTCTATCAGCCTTTCCTCATACAATTATTTATTTCAATTATTATTCTAAGTAAGTTATCTATTTCAAATCAAGTCCCCAGGGGGAGTTATGGTCTCAGTCGTGCAACTGATAGGAGTTAAATATTGCCTATACTCAGTGGATCAGCTAGGAAATTCAGTGCATTCAGCGCTGACTGTTAGAACCCTGGATTCCATAGGTAATGCAAAAAAAGAAAGAATGAGTCCCCTATCACCCAGAGGCATACTGGACATTATTCCGCTCTTCCAGGAGCCTTAATCCCTTTCTAAAATTTAGGCCATTCTTTTAAAAATTGAAGAATACTTTGTTTCAGGACAGAGGTCCCTCCCACTCTAACTGCCTGTCAGCTCCTTGTTTTACCTAAAGTGCAGAAGTATTCAGCTTCCCTTTTGCTTGAAGGGACTTAAACTTCTCTTTCTTGGCGTATGACCAGCTATATGCTCGTGAATAAACCGCGATAAATGAATGGCATGTGCCTATTTCTAATCTAAGAGGAACATTTTATCTGCTTCCCACTGCTCTGCCCAGAATGGCAAGCAAGTGTGCCTGCCTCTCAGTTTACCAAATAAAATAACATTTACACCTTTTCTGATTTATTATTATAACCCTACAAATATTCTAAACCTAGATCCATCCCTCCTCGTCAATCTGTTCAGTTTTGCACTGCACATAAAATTATTCTCTGGGCCAGGGAGCTCATGGACATGATCTGCAGCTCAATATTTACGGCAGTCATATGAAGAGAAAAAGAAAGATCTTCACCATGTTCACTGGGCTTCACAGTGAGCATTAAGGCATGGAAACCAGCGTATAGGCTTCTTTCCCTCTTGTCACAGAAGAGTTAGAAGCTGTGTGATTATCCAATCGCCTGGATGACGGGGCAAAGTGTACCCTCAGCAAGTTTGCTGATGACACAAAACTGGGAGGAGTTACCTATACAGCAGTGGGTGTGTTGCCATCCAAAGGGAATGTAGCAGCCTGGAGGAACAGGCTGATGGGAGCCTCATGTACTCCCAAAAGAAGAAGTGCAAAGTCCTGCTCCTAAGGAGGAAGAACCTCATGCAATGATATATGTTAGGGGCAAACCAACTGGAAAACAGGTTGGCAGAAAAGGACCCAGAGGTCCTGGTGGACTCCAAATTGATTCTGAGCCAGCAATATACCCTTGCTATTAAGAAGGCTTATTATATCCTAGGCTTCATTAGACAAAATATTTCCAGCAGTTTGAGGGAGAAACTGCATCCCCACTCCTTAACGCTGGTGAGGTCATGCCAGGAGTATCGTCTGCATTTCTGGGCTCCTCAGTACAAGAGAGAGAGTACAAGTCCTAGAGAGAGCTCAACAAATGGACACAATGATGGCTGGAGCATCTCTCATATGAGGAAAGGCTGAGAGAGCTGGGACTGTTTAACCTCAAGAAGAAAAGGTTTTGTAGGATCTTATTACGTACACAAATATCTGAAGGAAAGTTGTGAAGACAAGGCTGCTGGTGCCTCGAGACAGGACAAGAGACACAAACTAAAATACAGGAGGTTTCCTCTGAAAATCAAGAAATATTTCTTTAAGTTGAGGAAGACTGAGCACTGACACAGGTTGTGCAGGGAGGTTATGGATTCTCCAACCTTAGAGGTGTTCAAAAGCCAACTAGACATGGTCCTGGGCAGCCTTCTGTAGATGGCCCTGCTTGAGCAGTGAGATTGAAAGAGAAGACCCCCAGAGGTCCCTTCCAACCTCAATCAGCCAGTGATTTTGTGATTCTGTTTATCCAGAAACACTGTTATTTAATTGTAGGTTTTCTTCACCTTGCAGAATATGTGCTATCACATTATAAATGTTGTAATTTATTGGTTTTCTAACAAAAAAAAAAAAATAATCGTTCAATCTGTTAGTCAGAAAGACCTTATGAATGATTCATTATCAGTATTGGATGTTGGTTATACAGTATAATTCTTTACCACTAACAGTTTGACCCTGTGTACCATGTCTCTGCAAAGTGTGTTATGTATGGAAACATATGAATCCACATCTTTCTAGTCCATGTGTCCCCAGTTAATGATTCCAGAGCCCTAGACCTCATCCTGAATTTAGGTTCCCTTTCAAGATTTTTTTAGAGCAGAATGCTGCTCAGCATACTAGCCCAACAGTTAGGCTGATATGTAAGCAGACAGGAAGGCAGACAGGCAGGCTAAGTGATAGGTATTAAATTCCCTCTCATTCAAATCCTGAGCTAAGTCTCCCAGATCTGCTTCATCACATGCAAAATCCTGGCTTCCTGGCTCAGAAGAGAGTGTTGAGTTTATTGTACATAACTCACAGATGGACATATTAAAAATGCAAACAAATATAAAGCAGGGATACTAAATAATTGCCATGCCTTCTCCTGACTCACACCTGTAGGAAAATAACTGAAGTTGGGGAAAAATGAAGAAATATGGTTTCACAAAGCTCAGCTCAGAGACTGTATTGTCAGAGCAACCTTGAGATAAGGCGCAGATGCTGCTCCTAAGGCAATATCCTTGAAATGGGAAGTAGAGTGTTACGGAAGCACCACAGCTCATTCCTGTTATCAGGGAGGAAGCTGTCAAGATGATGCCCGGATGCTGGCAAGAGAGATCGATCGTAGCTACTGCATCAGCAGTGATGGTGAGAACATGTCCTGCAGCTGAACTTTGCTTCATTATAATAATAAAGCACACACCCCCCTCAAGAGAGACCCCTGCCTGGGCTGCGACCATCCCTCACTGAGCTTGCGTTCTGAAATTCTTTCAGCCTGTACCTTTAAATCAAAGCGAGGAAAATTTACACCAATCCTAACAAAGGTATGAAAGGAATTTATGACTAGAGTAACTCAAGCTCCACCTAGAAGT
>WYDI02042271.1:0-19928 GCA_009867235.2 Psittacus erithacus
AAACTGACCAAAGAGGTATTCCATACCACAGCACGTCATGCCCACTATATAAACTGGGGGCAGTTACCTGGAAGGGCGAGATCACTGCTCGGTTGGGCTGAGTATCAGTCGGCGGGTGGTGAGTGGTTGTATTCTCTTCCGTTGTTGTTTCCCTTATCATTATTATTCTTGGTGGTAGCAGCAGTGGTTTGTGTTATACTTTAGTTACTGGACTGTTCTCATCTCAACCCGTGGGAGTTACATTCTTTCGATTCTCCTCCCCATCCCTCTGGGAGCTGAGGGAGGAAGTGGGGGA
This sequence comes from Psittacus erithacus, assembly GCA_009867235.2. Classification (NCBI taxonomy): domain Eukaryota; kingdom Metazoa; phylum Chordata; class Aves; order Psittaciformes; family Psittacidae; genus Psittacus; species Psittacus erithacus. The sequence goes on from WYDI02042271.1 coordinate 296, forward strand.
GTGAGTGAGTCACTGTGTGGCTGATTTACGGCTTGGCTTAAACCATGACAGCTCTTTGTTAGCATTAAGCATATAATCGTATACATTATAGCATATAGTACTAGCAGAGTGTATATTAGTAGTATGTTAAGTTTTTAATATACAGTAGTATTAGAATATATTATTTAGGATATATTTTTTTTTATAATTGAATTTTGAAAGGTGTTTTTCAGTTGAAGTTCTGATGTTTCCCTTGGTGTGAATGCAATATTAAGTGCAGTTACATAAACTAAGATGATCTTAAAGCTGTACAAAATGGTATGAAAATTAATATGCCTTTCTGTGAAAACAGATGCAATACATGTATTCCAGTATTGATAAATGTTGATCTAATTTGGACTTATAACACGCTGATCATGGAGCTTTCCAAAACTTTCTGGGGAACCTCCTTCAGGGCATATCTGTCTTCTCTCTTAGAAGATTTTCTTATTATTTTTAACAGAAATCTATTTTCAATATAAATCTTACCCAAATTTTATTAACACTTTCCTCATATGAATGTCTTTCTTCCCCAGCCACTGATGTTTGCTTTTTGAAGACTCTTGCAGTTGTAGTTATCTCTGTTCAGTCACGTTATTTAGCCTAAGCATCAATTCATTTAAACTTTTCATAAAGGTCATGCGTCATTTATGTTTAGTCATTCTCATTTTTTACTTCTGGACTGCCAGCTGGCTTGCACTTCTTGAATGAAGTTGCCCAAAACATAATGTATTGCCCCAGGGTCATACTGCTGCTGAGCAGAGTGGAAAGTTTATTTAGCATGTCCAAGTAACAGCATTTCTGTTCCAAGGCTTCATTTTTTGCAGCAGTGGAGCGTTTTTTAGTTCATATGCTGATTGATCTGCTCTTTCTTTTTTCCCTGTCCGACCACAGTCTTGCCAGTTGTTTTGCATCTTGTATTTCTTGCAATAATTATTCCTATGGGTCAGATTAGTCTAATTTGGCTTTAGCCATATGACAACTAAGTAACTAGGTTAGGCTGGTTGCACAAACTTGTAGGGAGAAGACCATAGAGAAAAGACTTCTAAGTCTGATTTGTATTAAAATGGATAATATGAACCAGCTAGAAGGAAGCCAGACAACTAGTTTAGAACTTCTAAATCATCAGGTAAGACAGGCTAGATGAATCTCAGCCTTGGTGTAGAATATTGAAATTGCATTACTAGCTTTCATTCATTAATGCATCTGTTCTTTAACTTATTAAGGCATTTTTAATTTCTTAATCCATACTCCAGTACATTTACAGCTATGTGCAGCATAATAGCAGTTGAAAGTGTAGTGAGCATAATTTTTAGTCTCTTGTTAGGATTACTCAAGAAAATATGCAGTAGTATTCAGGTAGGTAGACTCCTGTGGAACTCCATTTGATTTGATCCCTTCATTACAACGATGAACTGTTGGCATTTCCTCTGAGTGCTTAAAGGATCCTACTGAAATCCAAAGAATGTGCTAGTTTGTGGTTAATATAGCTGAAGAATATAAATCTGACAATCATATCATAGGTCTGTTGCAGTCACCTTTAGCACTGGTTGCCATTAATATTAGCATACATAATTTTCTCTGAAGTGTACATAATTTTCTTTGGAGTGTAGACTTAAAAGCAAATTTCATGAAGTCACATCATGTGCATGGAGGCAAATGCTGCTTGAGTTGTCATTTTGTGAACAGGTGTCACAAAATTGTCTTTTAATGCAATATCTGTTTAGCATCAGCATCTTAGACAAACCAAGAAACCTTTCTTCCTCTTATACTTTGTCTCTGAGTCAGTGATTTGCATTGATCCTCAAAAAAACCTGTATGAGATGAAAAAAAAAGCATGACTTGCTTCTTCTTGCATACAAATCTGTCAAAGAAAATAAAATTGTTCGATAAAGGTGTGTTAAAGGATTTTGGGAACAAAATGTCACTGTTGCATTCTGATCTTCTTTCACATAATACTGGGTTAATCCACATCTTAGGGTGAAGCTTTACAGGAGCAGAACAGAGGAGAAAAAGATTTGCCAAGAACAACTGCTTATTGAAGAGCAGTTCCTCACTTTTAGAGAAAAAGTTATCTCTGTGTTCCAGACAATAGGTATTTGATCACTGTTGTGGGGATTTTTTCCAGGTACCAGGAAAAGGAGCATGGACTTTCTCTCCCCAACTCTGGCTTGCTTTAAAATTAAAGTAAATAAAAAAGTAAAAGGCTATAATTATGCCAACGCAACCTATTCTGAACTTTTAATATTTGCAGTTTATGAGAGATGCAGAGCCATTGTGATAAGCCTTAAAAGTCTGCTGGTGCTAATACATTGGAAGAACTGGTAGCTGAGGTAGTCTTTTGTCTCCTGAAGCTGTGTAGCCCTAAAATTTTCCTGTAGAACAGAGGAGGAATGACTTTGAAACTCTTTTCCTTGCAGCTTTGGGAGAAAAAAGAAAAGAGTGAAAAGAAACCAAACCAAAGCAAAAACAGTCAACCAAACAAAAAACCCGCTGACCAAGCAACAATAGACTGTGTTTCTTGGAAATGTCTAAAAAATATTCTCATACTTAGTTTTGTCTTATAAATTCTTATCTAGTAAACAAAGTGCCGACTTTAGCCCAGATATTGCTATAATGATCTTTGAAAATATGCGCAAATGCATTCCCATGTTTTGCTGTTATTCAGAGGTATCTCTGTTTTATATGAAAAAAGGGCTGGGAGAGAGAAAATGCAAAATAACCCTGAGAAGACTTGAAAACAAGCAGGCTGGATGCAGTGTCCCAAGAGACAGATACTTGCTGAAAGTTGTCAGATCTGATTAAGGGAGCTATTGGCATCAATCAGACCTGACAGTAGTATATCAGAGGTTAGTACAACTATAATTAGTGAACTGATTAACAGCAAAGAGGAAAAGAGGGTAATGTTTTGGATCAAACTCCCTTAAAACATTTAGATCATTATTTACACTTGAAGCCTGAGTGGCTAATTATATCTTCTACAATATAAGAGGCTAAATTTCACAAAGCGTGCAAGCTGTTCTTTCTCTTTGTGGTTGTTAAAATAAGGTTTGTACTGACTACACAGACTTTTTCCTAGAAAAAAAAAATACAGAGAGCAGGTGTTCTTACCACATTACTCCTCAGTACAGCTATTGTGATCCTAATGCATATTGTTTTCCACAGTTTCTCCTTAGATTAATGTGTCTACTCCACATGTAAAGCTTTTTATTTTTTTCAGTGAGAATATAAAATACTGCAATGCTTTCACAGCATCAACAAAAAGGAATTTTCTGTCCAATTCATCAGCCCGACTGGTTGTACTGTCTGTCATTCCCATTTTGCCTTTGTCAGAGTCTCTTCTACTGATGTTTAGAAGTAGTGTTGGAACTTACAAATGAATTTGTAATTGCTGGAGCAGCCAGGACTCTGCTGAGAGCATACAGTTTTAAATCTTAACATATGAGCTTAAATCTGTTAATTGTAACTGTGATACCGAGTATACAACAAATAAAACAATATTGAAAAAATCAGTTCGACAGTACGTGTCACATGTTATAAGTGTCTCACTGTGCTTAGGTGGTGTGCTGAGACATTGTGAATTGGTTGCCTTTTCAGTAGGTGAGCTATCTGGTTTCTGTAAAAGAACTAAATTATCATGCGTTCCTAGGATTAAGTTACAAAATAAAATATGCTGAACAAAGTTAGGTTTCTTCAGTAAAAAATTCATTTGCCATTCTAATGCGTTCTGGGTGACAGCTGTTACAGGTTTTGTAGTTCTCTTGTTGATTTCTAGACCTATTGTTGATTGATTATTGGTGTTAGCTTTGGCAGCTTGCTAATTGCTGCTAATACGCATCAATATAAAGCACCTTTGTAAGTCTTTCTAACACGGAAAACTCAATCTTTCATGCATATACTTTTGTAAGAATAGTCTTATTATTGAATGTTTCTAAGATGCTTTTATATATGTGTATGTGATCCTGTATTGCTGTTACTTTAGACCACAGATACATGTTAAGATTTGATATAACATCATCTATTCACCCAAATGTGCATACTGCTCATCTGCGAATACTGTGTATTGTAAGGTGTCTCTTTTACTGGAGACATAATTGTGTTTTGACTGCGTAAAACACAGCATCAGGTGGTTGCCTGTGATTTATGAAAAACAGAATATTTGTATTAATTTTTTATTACTTCCTGTCTTCCTACCTCAAATTCTTGTTTTGAATTGCTGCTTTCTGTTTTACTTTGTGTATGTTTATTCCATTCCCTGCCTGAGCTCCAGTTCACATGAGGTTTTGTGAAATGCTTGCATAACTCAGGCAGAGTAAGAGTGCAATAAAAAGAGGAATAAAAGCAGCATTATGAAAGTGACTTGCAGGCTGCTGCTCTTGTGACGTGTTTTGATGAAGTTTTACTTCAGAGAGTGCCGAAGTGGTGAATTGGCCCTCATGGGGTGTGATAATCAGGTATCCAATATTAAAAGTTGTGAGAAGCTCCAAAGCCTCACTGATGAGAAGGGAAATGTTTCCAACCTGTACAAAACCCCAGCATAGCAGCTTTTCCTATACAACTGCAGGATGTGCTGCTTTCCAGTGAGGGGCTGTTCTGAGTGGATGTGTGTAATTGAGTGCAGGTTTCTGTGTCTCCATTTATGCACAAGTAAATCTCTTGCAGTGAATTTGTTGCCAGAAGAAAGCATCAAGATAAATAGTTAGAGCATGAATAGAGTAAACTATCTAAGTTGCACATGTGCCTTTGCCAAAAAGCTGTCAGAAGATGAGGAATGCTGGCTGTGACTGAGCAATGCTTCCTCTAGAATCAGGCACATATTCTTAAATGCTGTTTTCAAGTGTGGTAAAAGGAAATAATAAATGTGTGTAAAGGAGTGGGAGAAGAAGAGAGAAGACAAGTGGCAGGGTGAAAACAATAAAGAAGAGGAAGTTATATTAATTGAAATCTACATAAGGATATCTTTGAGAGAGTGTCTTTGAATATTGACAAGAAAGCAGCAGTGGCTAGAACAGGATTCTTTACTGCTGTCCATCCATCATGAATCTCTGTGGTGGAGACAAATTTGCTATAGGCGCTAATCGAGAGAAGGGCTGGTTCCATGCTTTCCAAAGCTTTTAGATCTGTACAGCTTGTATTTTGTACATAAATTATGGTTTTTCTGTAATTGTATATACAAATGACAGAGGCCTTAAAATTGTTTCTTCTACAACATCATCAAGGTGCTTTAGAAAATACTACTTCTTGTAAGTTTAGTGAATTCGTGTATTTGGAATGATGCTTTATTTCATCACATTCAGTAAAAGAATTCTTCAATAAAAGAATCATTTTTAATCTGCAATTGATGAAATAGTTTCTAGTCATACCTAATCATTGCTTTATGTTGTTAAAAGGCAAATTTCTGAAATGCCTAACATGCATTTTCCAATGGAGAATATATATCCAGTTATATCCAGACCAGTTTAGTCTCTTCACCTCTCCTTAGTTTTGGCTGTGGTATATTCAATCAGACTTTTTGATGCTAACAACAAAACGAGTAACTGCAGCATCACTGGTCATTGCACGGGAGGAACACTGGAGGTAGCCTTTAGAGGGCAAATGCTCACATAGCCACAGACATCAGGTGGTTTTTATAGTAAGTTTTGGTTTTCCTTTTCCTTTCCTAAGGCTACTGAAATATTAAGAGGGTTACTTACTAGAAGGTGAGAAAGGTACAAAGAAATGGTAATGCAAAATGGAAAAGATATGGCTGTTGAGTAAAGTAAATAGAAGAATGAAATTACAGTGGAAATGCGTATTGTTGATTTAATCAGTGCTTTGAGAAACAATATTGTGAATTCCACGGAGAAAGATAACATGAATGAGTATTTGCTGTTTATTTAGCAGCTATTCTAATGATTTCAAATTAAAGAGGAAGTACTACCTTCATGTAGGTATGTTAAATACAAAAATATTTCTGTTGCACTGCAGGGATGTGATGACATATGGTCACAAAATGTTTGTGAATCTTGATCCGTCTTTGGGAAAATAACTTAATTTTGGAAACTTCCCTTAACAAACAAGTTTTATTATTGTGATCATTCATGCAGAGTCCTCTGGATTTGTTTATTATAACCTTGAGCTTATTCTACAGCTTCTTTATAGAAAGAATGATAGATATTAATGCCCAGTGTATGCAGTAATTCAAATTCAGACTTACGGACCAAATGTTTGAATGTGTGTGTACCATTGTACATATTTTCATAATTCTGATATAGTGAAGTCATATATAATGATGTCCTCTGTTAAAGGAAAATGTTGAAAGTACATGTTAGTTTGTTCTACTACTGCTCTGCTTACAATATGACAGTGTGCAGGCTTATTCTGGAATGATGTTGATACTCAGAATATTGACATTTTCCAGTCTAAGTAGGAGGCATTTTTCTACCTTTTATGTTATAGAAAGCTACATAACCACGTATTAAAATACTATGTTATCATGCACAGGGCATGGGGGTAAATAAATGATAAAGAATATTAATATAATGCTTTATTAGAAAGGTCTTGCATACTACATTTATTAGTGCAGTGTAAGAATCTGTGTGTTAAGGTTCTTATAGCCCTACAGAGTGATGATTTTTTTGGAATCTATGGTGAGACATAGGTACGTTGTAGTAGAAAAATTTTGTGTACCATAGCAAAGTACTTACTGGTTCCTGTCTAGGTGAGAACAATCTGTTGCTGTGGATGGTTCTTTTAAGTAATGGTCATGTCTACATGTTAAAATTGACCACTGTTGATAGGTGTTATTCCTGATGACAGGTATTAGCTGCTTCTCGGAAAAAATCCCCTAAAAGATGTTTTCTCCAACATTTATGAAAGCTTCAATATGCAGTTGCACACCAGCTTGCCATCTCTAACAGTTCGTGTCATAATGTTTGCATGAGCCTACTAAAAAGACAAAAAACAATCAAACCTTTTAGATTACGATGATTCTTGGAAATACTGTACATAAAGAACTACTGCTCATAACTCATTTGTGAACACAGTAGCAGGAAAATTAAAACACAGAAGTGAATGCTAAGCTGAAGATAAATGAAATATTTGGGGGGCAGAACAACTGCTCTATTTGTGCGGTTGTAAGAGATTTCCACAAAAGATTTGGTTTGTGCATCCTTTGTTTTGGTCCTTCAGACTTTTCTACCTCTTTTGCCATCTTTGTTATTTTTCTATTCAGAGCTTTTAATTCATCAGTTCAGTTTAGGTTAGCCCTCTGTGATTGTTTTACTGGCAAAGTCTAGTGCCTGTAAGATTGGCAGTTCTTTATTTGGACTTAATATCTAATGGTTATACCAGTTTTGTAGTTCCACAAAGGCCTTTGCTCATATTCACTTTGTAAAAATTTTTTGATTGAACAGCTCGCTGCTAGTAAGATCTGTTTTCTGAGTGGTGCCAATTACAGCAGACTAGTTTTCAGTCTTCTGTTTCTGCTATTTGTTGGGTATGTTTCATTTTTATTCTCAGGAATGTCCATGAAATCTGTGCTATAAGAAATGTAACAAAGTCTTTCCATTGTAATCTTTTCAGCAATTCATTCAAAAGTCCTGTATTTGAATAATAGTTGAATTCTGTTTATCATATGCATTAGGAATAAAAACATAAAAAAAATCTTTGAAGATAAATTGCCAAAAGTGTGTTTGGCTTGTAGAGTATTTACTGTCACAATACACAAACATACATAAACCCCTTGTCAGTCACAAAATTAATGTTGTTATCAGGACTGATAAAGCAAAAACCTGAAATGAGAACGTTTGAAATTTGCCATGCATGCCTACTTTACTAATGATGCCTTACCTTCCAGAAGGGTTTGAACAGATGTGAGATAGGCTGTTTTGAGAATCCTCTTTTAAGGTAGCAGGGCAGGGAGAGTTTAATTTACTAACCTGATGATTCACAACCAGCTGTTCTCCCTCTTCTTTGTAATCATAATGGTATGTTGTCTAAACCAAAAATGGGACACCGGTCCTTTTCTACTGTCATCTCAGTTGGTGTTTAACTTGAAATCTAAGTAAACCAGTTCTTTATACATTTTGTTTTAATAGTACCTGGCATGTAGAATGATACAGGACTTTTCTAATTGTTTGCTGGAAATCACAGTAATTAGGAAGTTATCTATGGGTTTTTTTCCTGATTTTTGATTTATTGTATGTATGAAAGGGACAGGAGGTCAGCTAAGTGACTTGCAGGCTAAAGTGGCTAAAGAGAGGAAAACTGTTCTTGAAAATGTTCTTGAAGAACTTAAAATCAGTGAATTCTGTAGGATGGGGCATTATAACTAAATATTTTATGTAATTTGGTCTGAAAAATTTTTGTACATGGATTGTACCTGTGGGAGTGGGAATTTGAGAGGATAACCATAATTTTACTAGCCTCAGAGTGTTTGCAAAAATTGTTCAAGCAGAAAATAGTTACTAGTCATGTGCAGATGTGTTTCGGAGAACTTAAAGCAGCAAAAAAAATCAAAGGATTGCAAGTGAACTATTGAAAAGGTGAACCTGCAGGCTGTGCCAACTGCTAGAAATTAATGTTGGACTCTTAAGAAATTAATGGAAGATCATTTGATTTCAGTGAGACCCTAAGCCTTTTCAGACTAAGAAGAAAAACCTAAATCCAACAACAAACCCCAGCATTTTATGATTATATGATTTTTTAACTATGGTGAAAACGTAACTGTCTCATATAGTGAAGTCTGGCTTCTGAGAGTACTAAACAGAAACTGACAAAAATAGTTAGAAAATTATGCAATTATAGAAAAATGCATTTTCACAGTCATTCGAAATTTTGTCCGTTGACATGGAAATTATCAGCTAGTGTCATCCCTGTTGACTTCATTTTTCAAAGTGACTTTTTTGTTTGAGTCCTTACCGAAACATTATGCAAAGTAATGTTGGGATAGGTTAAATAACTCCAAAGGTAAATTAAATAATTTTGGTTTGTAAGTTTTTTGTCTTGTTTACTTTATACTTTTTTGATATAAAAGTGAAATTGAGCAGCAGTGCTCACCTAAGACAAAAGACTTTGTGATAAGCCTATGTTTTCCCTAGTAGAAGAAGTCATTGTGGAGTAGTTACTAATGATAATCCAAAAAGCATTGGAAAACAAGAATTGCATGTGCAGAGAGAAATATAAGTTGACAGTAGAAATATTGACAGTTAACCCATTTCTATTCAGCCATACCCTAATACAAAAACCAGATTGAAATGTCGTGCATGAGTTGCAGTTCATTAAGCAAATGTGACACTTTATTTTCTAGCTATTTTAATACTGAAAGAGGTGAACTGGCGAAATAGCGATATAAATGAACATGCTTCTCAGTGTGCTGATAAGTCAAAGTAAAAAGAGAAAATATTAAAAAGATGTTTCAAGGCTTGGTTATTGTGTCCTTCCCTTGCCGCAAACAGAAAGCTGAATCCTTTTGCTGAATCTGAGTTTTGAGTTTATAACTGTGTGGATAAAATACATTGTTTCTGAAAATTAATTATAAAAAGAAAAGCCACTACCGCATTTAAAACTAATTATGAGATGGGTCATAATGCTGCTTTTGTTTATTATTTTAATTGAAAAAATAATCTTTGTTAACTTCTGCTGGTTATCAACATTTTCTTTTAGCTATTTTTAATTAGCATGTTATATATTTTAATTCAGTTTATGGTTTTAGACTACAAAGATGATTTGGGTTTTTTTTGAAGGATTTTTTTCCCAACTGTAATTTTTATCTGCGAAATAAATATAAGAACCAATCATATTTTCTGGCCAGACATTCTCTGGAGATCTCTGGTCTTACTAAATGAGACAGTATATCAAATATAGCTTTTAATTCAGATCATTACTTTGAGTTTTAAGATAAGATCAAAGTAAAAGACCATTATAATGAATATTTAGTCATCACTAAGAAACAGAAAAATTGATACCAGTTTAAATGTATATCCTGATAACATGACTGACATAAAAAAAAAAACAGCCCTGAGATCTGCACATTGCCAATTTAGATTTAGCAAATTAGCTAAGTAGCTTGCATTTGTAGTATTTCACACCTTAAAGTCTTAATATGCATTGCTAAATATATTTCCTCACTGTTTGCTAATTAATGTTCTGTGGAAGTACAGCTGCTAATTTTTTGTGGTTGACATGGCTCATTTTAAAGTGATAACAGTTGCATCTGTAGTAGTGTTAATAAATTATGGTCATACATTTTTACACCTACTATTTTTTACAAGCATTTGAAAAATCTGTATTTGCTAACAAAATGCACCCAATAATATTTTAACAAAACATAGAAACACTCCTCACACCCCACTATTCTCTCAGTGATATTAGTGACTCAGTGAGTCATATGTTAAGTTTTAAATATTGCAGGACAGTCTGTAATATCACAAAGTCTTTTCAGGAGTAACTCTTGGTAATTAGTAAAGACTGATGTATTCTGATGGTAAAACAATTGGACTGGAACAATATTGTGAGGCAGTGCAGGGAAAAATATTTCTCTGAGGAGAATAAATATTATCAGGATATATCTTGTAGAGATCAAGTGAAGAAGTGTTCGTAAGTGCATGTGTTTTGAAAGATACACTTTTTTCTCATATTCTGAAATCACAGGAGAATGTATGTAATCCAGGAGGTCCCTGGAGTGCATTGATGAGAACTTCCTCCTCCAGGTCATAGAGGAACCAATGAGGAGGGGGCTTCCTGGGGATGTGGAGATCAGAGGCAGACTTGACTACAGTGACCATGAGATGGTGGAGTTAAGGATCCAGAGGGGAAGGAACAGCATACGCACAATCCTGTACCTCAGGAGAGCAGACTTTGGCCTCCCCAGGGATCTGCTTAGAAGAGTCCCGTGGGGTAAGACTGGCGGGAAGAGAGAGGAAGACAGAGCCAGGGTTTTTTCAGTGATGCCTGGTGACAAGGACCAGAGGCAAATGGGCACAAACTGAAACACAGCAGATTGTGTCTGAACATCAAGAGACACTTACTGTGAAGATGACTGAGCACTGGCACAGGTTGCCCAGTGGGGTTGTGGAGTCTTCAATGTTGGAGATAACCCAAAAGCTGTCTCGGTATGTTCCTGGGCAATTAGCTTTTAACTAGCCCCACTTGAACCGGAGAGTTGAGCAAGATGACCTCCAGATGTTGCTTCCAACCTCAACCATTCTTTGATCCTGTAGCTGTGAAGTCTGTCAAGCTGGGTTTCAAAAATGTTGAGACAGCAAAGCAATTTCTTTCTAAAAGCTGTTAATATTATGCTGGTGGTATTTGAGATAATTGAATCTTCTGATGGGAAGAAATGCTCTTGCTCAAATTTGGACAAGCAATTTTCATAAAGGTTTTGTAAGTCTTTGCTAGTTCTCTGTGTCTGCTTTTCTTAACCAGGGCCTTGAAGCATTATTCATAATTACCCAGTGTTTTTACACCTTCCTTTGCATAATTTCTGTGCTAAGAAACTGGTTTTGGTGCTACATTAATGTGTGCCGTTTATATACCTCACAGCATCACATTCGGAAGCCACCTAACCTGTCTTGATGTTTGGGTTTTTTGTCAGTCTGGAATTTAATGCAGCAATATTAATTTTTCTTATTTGTACGTTGTGTTCCTACAGACAAGATTTTGTTTGAGAAGAAAATGTCATGAAACACATATTCTCTTGGGTTTACATTATCTGGCTGAATTTGAGATTGGATGCTGATAGGGTCTGGTAAACTTTTAATTTATGTAATTTTTTAGTAATCTACATGGCTGCTTAGAATATAGCAAATGCTGTCTAGATGAAAACAATGGTGTGTATGTGAGCTTTTGTAGGGACTTACTAGTATATTTGCTATAGAAGCGTTATCATCTATAAGATTGAACTGTGTATCATCTTAGTGTCTTATTTCTGAATGTATAAATTTATGAGGAACCTTTATTTTAACAGTTCTAATTTCTTTTTTTGTGTAATAAGTGTCCCAGAAATCTCAAGCTTTGATGGATAGTGATTCATTACATTTGTTATGAATAGGCAATAAATAATTGCCCTTAGGTCATAGTCATAACTTGCCAGCAAGTTACTACTGAATTTATTACTGAATGGGTGAGATTTATTTCTAGGGGCATTTTATACTTAGCAGTTAGCACCTAAATAGGAAATTATTTTGTTGAATAGTTCATGAAAAATATGCATTTCTATTTCTATTTAAAAAGCTGCTGAGAATTTTTCAGAGGGAGGAATGAGATCCTTTCTTTGAGTGACCACTTTGATTTTGAATTTTAAAAAGCTGCTTTCTCGAATTGTTGTGTTAAGGTCAAATGAAGTATGCTGAGTATGTTGTCAGTGTGAGGAATGGAGGGCACTACAATTCTGTGGCAACTGTGGATGTACGTCAGTTTTATCTCTTTGATAGTCTATTAGGGATTTATGCAAAAAGAGAAGCCGTTGCAAAAGCGTGCAACAAGCAGCACCGTAATAGGGACTTACCACTGACCTATCTATGTGAAACAGTGAAGTTTGGCAACTACCTTTTCGAGGACTTAAGAAAGTTGTTTAATCTGTTTTGCCAGTGCAAAGATCAAAATATTAAAATGTACATCTTGAAAGTGTGCCTTAGGGAGGAAGCTTAGGGGTCTGAGGTGTTTTCTGTGCTGTGGTGAAGGTTAGAAATATTTCATATAGTTAATTCTTAGTGGGACATATGCATCAAGTAACACACAATTATATAAGGAGTTGATTCTGAATAACTGCATAATTGTAATGTGGAAAATGTATACATATGATGTACAGTAACTTGAAGTTATTACTTTATATTCCCATATTTTCCATGCTGAATACTACTAATGGCCATCCAACACATGTAGATGCAGCAGAGTGTGGCTGCACCATATAAAAAATCGGTAAAACTTAAGATAGCTTTCTTAAGTTCTACACTGCATTTACTCTGCTGTATACAAAAATACTGGTTTTTTATTAATTTTAATCTGGATTTTTCTTCGTAAATGCTTAATATTTCTTTTTTTCTGTTCTACTAGATGCTTGTGACTACTCCAGAGAAATGGGATGTTGTGACAAGAAAAAGTGTTGGTGATGTAGCCCTCTCTCAGATGGTTAAACTCTTGATTCTCGATGAAGTCCATCTGTTGCATGAAGATAGAGGACCAGTACTTGAAAGTATAGTAGCACGTACTTTACGACAGGTAAGAGAGAAAAAATCTCCAAAAGAACTGTCTTTTCTTCCAAGAATAGATACATTTTGGTGCTTTTATACTGAGAAATTCTTAGACAATTGAATCAAAATGCTTAGGCAGCTTACAATTCATTTTATAGCTATTCTGTGCTAAAAGAAGATTTTTGTCATCTACCATCTCTTCTGTATTAGATTTCTATCAGATTTCTAGGATACATAATTTATAACAGAACTATTTCTCATTATTTACTTTATTAATTTACTGTACAAGTAAGAGCAAAATTAAACATTATTAAACAAATAATAATCAGGTTAATTTTTTAACATAACCCAGATTGAAAGTATTTTCTTATGAGGAATGCTGATTTTTAATTAGCAGTTTTGTTAGAAGAATTTTTTTTTTTTTTTTTTTTTAATAAGAGTAGTGTCTTAAATCTAGGTAAAACTTTCTGCGCTGCTACATAGTTTTTAGTTTAGCACACTTTAGTGATACTTTCTAAATACCAAAATTTAAAATGGCAAAAGGAGAGAAGGATGGATGCATGGGATTTGTTCTTCAATCTTTTACAAAAGAAGGATTGAGTTAGGCAATAAGATTGGTCTCAATGGTAAGATGTGTATTTGCAAGAAAAATAAAATGTGGAATTTAGGGATGAATAAAAAGGGTGGAATTAAGATGAATATATAATGGTAAGGAGAGGCTAGAGTGCTGTTCTTTTGTGGTTTTGGGTTTTTGTCTTTTTTTTTTTTTTTGTTGTGCAGAGCAGAAGTATGTCAATACAAAATAATCTGTAACAAATTAAAAATAAACACAGCTGGTATTATTATGGCTCTATTTGTAGTGTGTTAAATGTTTAAAGTGTTTTAGATTTTGAGGTTGTTTTTCTTGACAAGGCCACACTAACCTCGTTAAGGCTGTCGGAACCGTTGATTCTAGCTCCTCTAAGAACCAAATGCAATGGATATCTGCTGGATTCCAGTACAGAAAGTGTAAAGTTCCTGTATAAAGAACAACATAAGTAAGAATTCCTTAGAAGAAGCTAAACTTGGAATGATTTAAATTTGTTTATAATACCACCTCTCTGAAGACCTTATTCTAAGCTGATAAGAAAGGCAGTATTGGAGACCACTTCACAAGAAGGTAGTAGAAGAGAGGGAAAATTTACAGTATAAAAGTATTCAAAAAAAAACCCCACAGCTAAACAGAAAACAAAACTTGTAGAAATATTTAGAATTATGCAGTTGAAAGCATTTCCAAACAAAAATATTTTTAATTACAAGCCTTCCAGAGAGCGTGGGGAGAGAGAAATAGGAAATGTTTTGCACAACCGTTTTAACTTTTTACTATGGAAAAAAATAATAAAAGGGCTAGTTTTAAAAATTATGCTGAAATGTTATACTGCAGCATCTGAGCCTGCAAGCATAGCTCTATGAAATTTGCAATATAGATCAATAAGTAATTTTGAAATTACTGGAACCTTTATTTCATGAATAGAAATGGTGAAATAAGTTTTCTGATTTCAGAAGTATTTCACTGGGTTTTAGTGAAAATATTATTACAGGTGTTTTAACTGCAAAAATACCACATCTAATAATGTTTTAATGGCATTTTGGAAAGAAAAAAATATTTGGTTACATTTCTTTGCTTCTGTTCCCTACTCATAGCTCAGTTATATGCATTTTGATGCAAATTCATAAATGTTTGGAGGAACAAAACTCAGAATATTCAGCCTGTTCCTGGAGAATATCCTTCTGACTTCGATGATTCTGTATAAAACATTAAGCTCCTCATAAGCCCTTCTGAAAGGAGTTCTAGAACATATTTTTCATTGATATGTATAGAAACATCATACGTATTCCATGTTCATGCGCCCTGGAGGTAGGACTAATTGTTCAGTCCTTAAAAAACAGAATTTAAAAAAAAACCAAAAAAACCCCACCAAAGCAAAAAAACAGACATTGACAGCATCAATCTAAAATGTCCTTATGTCAATTACACCACTGCAGTAATTCAGTAATTGCTCAGATCAATTGCATGATTTGTATACTGGTTTAAAACATCAGAAATATTGACTAGTTTTTCCTAATTTGTAGTGGAGGGATTCAGAAAATGATTAGACAGGTAATTCAAGGAAAAATCTGTTCCATATTAATAGTCCTTAGATCAAACTGAGGACTGCAGTAACCAGGGGCTATAGCGGCAAGTACCAAGTTGCCCAGAGAAATCATCAATGCCCCATCCCTGGCAGTGTTTAAGGCCAGGTTGGAAGGACACTAGTGGGAAGTGTCCATGGCAGGGGGGTTGGAACTAGATGTTCTTTCAGGTCCCTTACAACCCAAACCATGCGATGATTCCATTATGACATTTTCCCAATTTCAGTACTGTTCCTTTTGACCACTGTAGGAGACAGTGAACTGAAGTAGTTGGATTTTTGGTCTGGCCTGGAACAGTCAATTGTATCACTTTCAGGAGAGAACTGTGATTAATTCATTGAAATACTACCTCAACCTTTTCAGTAAATCACTAATAGCTTCTTTATAATTATGGTGTCTACCTATAGTTTCATCTGGATCAAACTTACCTAGCTTGTATATAATTCAATGTCCTTATTCCTGTGCAGATCAGGATGTATAATGTAGTGCCTCCAACATTTTGCAGGGCTTGTTATCCTGTCTGATAGAAAACCATCTCTCTTGATTTGTTGGATGATAGAAAAATAGACAAATAGACAACAGCTTTTTTTTTTTTCTTTTTTCATTGGTTTTTTTTAAAAATTAGTGTTCAGCTGGCTACCTGGGTCTATAACTGTGCCAGAAAAGAAATGTTTTGAGATCTGTATTTGTATGCCCTGCAAATACAGCTACACAAGTACCTTCTCAAAGCAGGAATATCTTGGTGCATTAGTAGGTCTGTCCTAATTGCACCTCAAAATATTTGAATTATTATTTTACTTTCCCCCAGATGAACAATGAGTCATGCCTCTTACTGTAAGCCTTTTAACGTGTACTTTTTAACTTACGGCATTTTTTTTAATCGGGTTGATTTTTTAACCTGGAAGGAGCACATATATTGGAATTGCTGACAGCTTTACTCACAGGAGAATGAACAATATTTGTGCATGTTTGCACTTTTCAAATTTTAGAGAATGTTTTTGCAAGTGATTTAAATTGATTTTGCTAAATGTTTTGGTGGGAAAATTGCTTTGAGCTCTCATATACTGTAGGTATAACATCAAACAACTTCTTTGAATCCAATCTATCACTTTGAAGTTTAAAGTTTTAGTGAAGAGAATAATGCAGATATAAAACTAAAATGCCCAAACTTTTTAATAAAACTTTCCACACTTTTGTAATATCTAGTAAGCTTATTAGCTTGAAAATAAAAAAAACTTGACTGCTTTTAAAGGACGCTGAATTATTTTGTCATAATTACTCAGAGATTTCAATTACTTCTTTGCTGCTTTTGGGTATTTTTTCAGAAAATGCATACTGAATATTATACTTGAGTGACACATCAGTTTTGATACCTCCTCTCAACTATGTGAATGATAAATTAAATAAAAGAAAATCCATAGTCAAAGATTTCTCAGATTCAGGGGAACCGAAGCTCCCATCTTAGACACACAGATACTCTTTTCATCAGTCTCATTCTTCAGATTTAACTTTCAATTGCTTTATATTTTTGTATTAGATCAGTAAAGTTGCTAGATAAATAATGGGTGGGACAACACAGCAGGACAAGCCATCTGGGATGTTTCTGGAGTGCATTGATGAGATCTTCTTCCTTCAAGCAATAGAGCAGCCCTTAAGGAGAGGTGTTCTGCTGTACCTCATACTCACAAAAAGGAAGGGGATCGTTGGGGATCTGAATATCAAAGGCAGCCTTGCCTGCAGTGACCATGAGGTGGTGGAGTTCTCTTTCCCCTGGAAATCCTCATGTTTCCTTTCTGAGCTTTCTTTCCTCATGACGCCTAACTTAAGAAACTTTCCCTCTCAGCCATCATGTAGCTTTCCTTGTTCTGGATGCATTTCCAGTATCTCTAGTTCCTTATTATCTCCTCTACCTCTTTTTTTCTCTTTGGTTCTCTCTTTTACCTCCTTACTAGAAATCAGAAGCAAACAAGTTGAGAGGTTTCTCACCCAAAGCTAAATGCCAGATTGTTTTCTGATAAAGAATTTTTGGTGCTTGGAATCCCATTCTAAACTAGAGCAGTTAAAAAAAAAACAAACCAAAAACAAACCAAAAAGAAAAAAAACATCAAAGCTGATAGATAATTAACCTAAGTCTAGCTGATTAGACCTATATATTTTGTGTCTAATGGTCACTCACTGTAGCTCCTGTATGTGTCATTTGGGACCAGAATGACATTTGCATTTCATTTGGCTCTTCATTTCTTATCTTGAGTGACTGCTGTTAGTCTTTTGTCTTTTTGATGTTCCTTATATCAATTGATCAAGTTTCTCAGCATCTTCTGTTACAGGATAAATCAAACAAGCTTACTGAAATCTTCTACAGTATTTTTTGGTTTCTAACTAGAGTGTTGTGGAGCTTTTAACTGGACTTTCTTATATTTGTGATTGTATTTTTAAAACATCAACAAAACTGGGTATAGAACTAACACAACTAACTGTTGTGTTAGTTTTGGTAGTGGCATATACGGAAGTAGAGTGTTTTCCTTCTATTAATCAGTTCTATCCACTTTATACCTCTATGAATTGCACGTACTTAATTTGCTACCACGTTATCTTTGGAGCTTGCATTCAGATGCTTGTTCATTAAATCTTCAGCCAAACCTCTTTATGGTTCCTGCAGGATTCACTTGTTCCCATAAGAATGTTCCCTGAGAATGGTGTCTCATTTTGCAGCTGTGGCCTGTTTTAGAATGAGCTAAATTAAAAGGAATTTAGTTTGAATGGGACCATGAACCTAGATTTATCTGTATGGCTGACGTACACATCAGTTATATTAATTCTGCAGGTTACCTGCGCTTCTTGTCATCGGTTATTTTTTATTTACTGCATATCATGGTTAAAATTCTTGAATAGAATCAGGCTTAGAAAGCAATTAGAGGCACCCTTTTTTTTAATTGCTGTTTTTTCAATTATAAATTCTCTTTGAAATCTGTTAGCTCATCAGCTTGTGATAAATTTAATACATGTTTTCTTGCTATTCTGTGATGTTATTTTTAAACAGTATGTTGTGCAGCCATATGTCTAATGCCTTACACAAGTCCAGGTCTATCTTGTTATATTTTCTGGCAACATTGTAGTTGTGTAAAAATGACTTTCCTAAAGCAAAATACTTTTTTGAGACAAAACCTAATCTCCATTTGTTTGGAAAATGTTATGTATGAGATAGATACCTGTATTAATCTTCATAAGCTTTTCTGTTAGTTTGCATGGAAGTGATGTCAGGAAGTCATTCTGCATGTCATTTTTTATTATTGGTACGTGAACATTTTTCCATTTCCGTGATATATCCATGGAGTTTAAAAGGTGATAGTGATTGTCATATGTTTTATGTTCTTTCATAATATGGTAAAGCAGTTAAATTGATTTGTAGAAAGGTTCATATTTCTTTTTGTTTCTTAGTTTTGGAACCAACAGTAAACATAGCATGAAAAGACATTCTGTCATTCAAGAAAAACTGACCTGGCACTGTGCAAGGCATAGAAATCTCTTAATAGGTATATTCAGAATGTCATTTCTTACAGCAAAGTGTTGCGTACTTAATATTTCACTCAGGGAAAATAATATGGCTTCTAATAGTGCTTTCTGCATGGTTACGTTTTTTCAGCACCTCTAGATTTTAAAATATGTTCTAAATGGAGGACCGAGAGCACAGTATTTTCAGGGTTCATTGGAAGCAGAGTAAAACTCATTTATAAAATTACTTAACTAGATGGTTGCCTAGTAACAAATGCATTCTGTGCAGTGTTTGAGTTGTAGATAACATCCTGTGTGAAATCGTCAAAACAGTATTAGTAATTGCATTTTTACTGTGTACTTTTGATTTTGCAATTTTATTGGGTTTTCCATTTTTATTCCTAAAACTAGGAAATTACGGCCTGTGGACTGATGGACAACTTCTTAATTCCTTCATTAGACAGTAAACAAGATATCAATAAGCAAGTATACACTGGTGAAACATTCTAACAAACTTCCTAGTCATTCTTAGTCATTTTGAAACACCTTTAATTTTATTTCTTTATGTTCTTAGAATTTCTCTCTGGATTTTTCATTCTTTTTCTCCTTTTTTTTCAATAATGGGAAAAAACCAGCTCTTGTTTGTGGCTGAGACTTTTAGACATTCTGTGGGTAGGGTAGGATCTAACTAATAACTAATGTGAGTGTCCTGGGTTCAGCAGTAGCAGTCATTTTTCTCCTTCTTAGTAGCTGGTGCAGTGCTGTGTTTTTGATTTTGG
>WYDI02042272.1:0-20895 GCA_009867235.2 Psittacus erithacus
TCCCAGGCCAAAATCAAAAACACAGCACTGCACCAGCTACTAAGAAGGAGAAAAATGACTGCTACTGCTGAACCCAGAACAGCTGGACAGGTAACAGTGGAGAAGGCTCTCGGGTCTTTTTAAAATGCCATATAAGGGCCAGGAGGAAGACCCAGAGGGTTGAAAGTTTTCATTGTTAAAGTGAAAATCTGTTACAGCAAAATACATTATACCAGCTCTTATTTTTGCAACAGTACCATTTATAAAACCCTCATTGTCAATCGTGCTGAAATATGCTTTGGCATAAAGTTTTGGGAAGCACAGAAAGCTTAAACAATGTAGGTTAAATTAAGTACAGATTGTTTTAAAACACAGGGAAGAATCAATACCTGGCAAATGAAAAAACATGGCACAAACAACTGAACACTGCATTTTGAATATAGCTGTGCTCTTTCATGCTAGTGTTAAAGCAATATTTAGAGAAAATTAATTCATTCCATATATTGCTGCTGAAAATGTGAAATTAATACTGCATTTCCTTTGCCACAAGCATGGGGTGTTTTCACATTAAACTGCTTCCTTGCAGTCACATACAAGTTAGAAAAACCAGAGCTGTTGGTAGACGAAACAATTTTCAGTGTGTGTAGTAAAAATTAAGTCTCTGTATTTATTCCCCAATTATCTTAGCAATCATTTTGTAATTGAAATTGACTTCCATAATTACTATAATTATTTTGGCACTTCTGGCATTTTGGTGTTTGGCACGTGTAGAACTGGCAGTTTGGTTCTATGTAGAAGCAGTTGCAGTTAGATTGTGTGCTGTCTTATACAGTACATACTGGTTCTCCAGTAGTTGATCGCTTTTTTGAGAGGTGATTATCATCTGAATCTCTGAAGACAGCACTGATTTATTTCTATGAGAGTATGATAAGTAATGCCTAAAATAGAACAGCAAACATGCAGCAATAAAAGAACATTGCTATCCAGTTCAGGTGAACAGGGTGAAGCTGATGAACCATTTGAGCCATTCACAGTATTTATAGAATCTAAGCAGAGCACATACTCTGTTTTTAAGATGTCCCATTCATTCAAAGAAGGATTTTGTTCTTTTTTTTTATACCATATGGTGATTACCAAAATTACAAAATCTTTGCTGAGTGACCAAGTAGCTTGAGAAGAATTTGAGCTATTCTTTCATATCTTCTCTGATGCTTATTTTGTCTTAGCTGTAGTTTTCAGTCCCAATTAACAAAATACTTCTAGATCAATCAAAAACTGATAGTGAAGTCCAGCATCTGTTCTCTCAGATTGGAAGTCATTTAACAGATGGTACAAAATTGGAGTATCTTTTTTCTTCCAAACCTTTCTTCCTTACCATGATAGCTGCCACTGAAAAATTTGGAGACTGTAATCAAAGAAAAACAGGGATAACAAATATCTGAATTTGTTATTGAAGAAAAGGTATTAGTGAATTTAATAATTTATGAAGGCAACTGTTAAACTCTTTTGTCTAGTTATAATCACAGAGCCCTGGCCAGGCTTTCAAAGCAGAAACTTCCCTCCTTGGGCCTCCAGACAGGACCTCAGGGAAGCATGACTAGTTTAAAACACTTTGATGTGTTGGGTGGCCATGGCTTTGCTATGGCAGTAGCCAAGTGCTGGCCCAGCTGCTTTTTGGCTGTGAATGGCCTGGCTTCAGAAAGTGGGGTTAGCAATAGGCCATGAAGTCTTCAACCAGGAATCTCCCCTGGAGTGAGGCCATGCTTCATGATTGAAAGAGTCAAAGCCTTTCAGAGGAAAGAAGCATTCTTTGGACACTTAACACTTACTTAGCACTTGTCCCCAGCTTGCTGACAGAAGCTGCAGTTTCAGATTTTCAGCACTGACTCAGAAGTTTCTGGCTAGATCCCTTTACCCAAGCTCTAAACTGATAAAGATGAGACATGCAGCAAGGCAGAAAGTCTGAATTATGAGGTTCTGTTGGTTTGGTTTTGAACTTTTGAGGGATCAGAGTACATTTTGCTGCTTTGCTCAGGCCAGTTCATCCAGGTAGTAATTGAAGGTATAATTAAAGCATCTGAACTTTCTGGAGATGATTTTTCTGCTTATCTCTCTTTGCCCAGGGTTAGACAGACTTCCCTACTGTCATAAGACATGATCAGATGTTTTAGATGGAGAATTGTGGTTGATGGGAGTTTTGCATTAATTCTGCTGGGACTAAGGTTTTACCCCCTCTTGTTAACTTGCTGATTATTATGGGGATGCTATGTTCTGCATGACTTTCTTTTCTAGTTGCATTTTTTCTGGATAAATACTTAGTTTAACTTGGAGTTAATCAATGGTAATGCCTGATCGAATTGAATTTATCCATATTTAAGGTACAATGAGATGCTGGATCAATTGAAGAGATGCTCCAGTGGCTCAGTATCATTTCAGTTTTTACCTAGATGTGTCTTGAAATTGACTGTATTTTATGCATTGTGGACATATAATTTGCAATTTTGGATAGGGCTCATATATAATCAGAACATTTTTATGCTTCAAGCCCTTGTTAAAAAAGGTCGAAACCTTCTCTGGTTCTTCTGGCCATTAATTGTGTTTGTAATGTATTAGCCTTCCTGATTAAGTGTCTGCAGATTAGCATAATGTGAGCGTGTGCAAGGATGCAGCTCCATGGATTGTGCCTTCTACATGCTATTTTATGTACATATGTAAACATAACTGCTACAATCAGAGCTTGGTTTTGAGGGAAAGATTATCAGTTGCACTTTCAAAGTGTGTGGGTTTTTATTACAAGAAAGAGGCAGAAATATTAATTCATCTAATGAGGCTATTTAAAAGCAGGGCAGAGCACAAAAGGTCTTTTTTGATACAGTGATGGGATAATGCTGTAGAGTCTATAATTTGTGTTGATCCAGTAGGTTTCTGCTAAGGCCTGAGCTAAGAGACTGCACTACCATGCGGGTAGTATTATCTGTCTGATTTTAGAAGATAAAACTTTTGTCCAGTATTGTTTACTCACCCTGACTAGGTCAGATAGTTCTAATTTCTGGTCCCTTTGCATGTGTTAGAATTTCAATATGAAATTCTCCCATAGTTATGTGATAGAATCACAGAGTAGTTTGGGTTGGAAGGAACCTTTAAAGGTCATGTAATCCAACCTCACTGCGATGACCAGGAGCATCTTTAAGTAGATGAGGTTGCCCAGAATCACATCAAACCTGACCTTGAAAGTCTCCAAGGATGAGTCATCTGCCGGCTTGCTGGGCAACCTGTGCCAGTGTCTTACCACCCTCATTGTAAAGAATTTCTTCTTCACGTCCAGCTTGAATCTCCCCTTTTTTGATTTAAAACCATTGCCCCGCATCCTATCACAACACGCTCTGCTAATAAGTCTCTCCCCATCTTTCTTGTAAGCCCCCTTTAAGTGTTCCAGGAGGTGGGGTATGTGAAGGAAACCAGAATTTGAGAGAAATTCAGTAATTCTTCAGGAACTAGCAGTGCTGGAAGGACATAAAATATAAATAATATATAAACATAAATGTAATATAAATAAAGATGGAAACTCATCTTGGATATTACAGTGTGTGTTGCAGAGTAGAGGCAAGAATGCTCCCCTGAGGTCATGTGGTCTCAGGCTGTCATTCAGAATAGCAAGCTCTTTAAATTCTGGAAGGCATTTATTTATTTCTGGTTAAAGTTTTCCTATTAATAATTTAACTCCCGCTCTTGATACACTGCTGTGTGGAACTGAGCAGAAGATCTGGGGAGACTTAAAAGAATTTTCTGTCATTCAGATGGGGAGTTCCGAGCAGTTTGAGTTTTTTAAAAGGGAATTCTGATGTGGGTGAATCCATTTTTAAAGCAACTACTGTGTGTCTGTTTACGCTGTGGAACATATATAGAACACTCCTAATCAGTGCAGGAGCTTGTCAGTGTATGGCTTTTGATGTCTGATTAAATGATCATAGGGACATCTGCAGTGAGTTAGTTTTGAAGTTGTTGGTGTGAGGCACTGCAGGAACCAGAGCTGTGTGGCACTCTTACACCATGAAAAACCGCTACTCTTAAAGAGCCTTTTATAAATCCAACTATGCAGCTAGCTGAGGGCTGTCAAATTAACAAAAGCCATTCCTTCTTGATTCTTTCTGTTTCTTTTCAACCCTGCACTGCTTTTTTCCCCTTCCTTGTACTGTGTGCTGTGGCATTCTGTGTCAAAAAGAAATTACTTTATATTGTAGAGGAAAAGCTAAGAAATGTAAATGAAATATTTGTAATACTTCAGAATACTGAATTGATCATCTGAAAAGGGACAGAAGTGCCCTGTAGTAATTTCCTCTTTGAAGGGTGCAAAGAGGTACGGGGAGGGGCGAGGAGGAGGAAGTCCTCTTTGTGTTCCTTGCACAGACTACATTTCAGGGAAAGTGTATTGTTTTACCTGTATTGTTTAAGATGAGCAGTGGGTGCAATTTACATATTTTTATTTGAGAAGGATAAGTAGACTTTTTGTGATTTATTTGAATAAGACCTAATAATGGATGTTCGTGATGTTAATATATAGATTATTAGTAAAAACACTGCAGTTGGCAAAAATAATAAAGAAAATAATTTTTAATGTGTTGCTTTCTAAAGCCTGTTTCCAGTGAGAGAAGTGCAGGCTTTTTACTAACTATTAATGAAAGAAGGTATCTATTATGAAACCACTGAAGTTCTCCATCCTTCTGGAACTTATGTTCATAGGGGGCTGAGTTTTGCTTCCTCTTTAAAATAAATATTGGGCCTTGGCTGTCATTTTGAAGACTTTTGATTGTTTATAAACCTTTCTCCTTTGTCCTCTGCCTTGGGTAGTCAGGTAGATGTGATTGCAGGTGATGGAACATGGCCAAGAGACTTAAACTCTTGCTTTTTCCCATGTGGCCTATCTTTTAAGGAACATGGAAAAATTATAGGGTGGAAATAAGAACTGCTGACAAAAAAAAAGTTAAGAACAAGGGAAAAGGTCATGCTTTCAGTGCTGTTGACACGTTCATCTCTTAGCTACATCTTTGGGGTCCTACAAAATACTGTCATTCCATCTGGAACAGCTTTTAGCAGGCAGCTTACGCAACAGGCTCATGGCACTGAAATTGGAATGAAACATTAGCAAGTTACTTGTATGTCTGACAGTCAAATTGTAAGTGGAAGATGACAGTCAACATGGCTCATGCATATCATTTACTGTCAAGCTCTAGAAACATTTAGCTAAAATAAAATAGGTTTTCAGACAGTGTCCTACTGAAATGCCTACTGCTAAATAAATAACATTTTGCATAACACAGAGCAAGCCAGTGGACAACTGGGAATAATGGCAGAGATATTGGATACTTACTTAAATCCACATGTTGCTGTGACATTAGGAAAAAACTCACTTTGGATTTTTTTAAGACATCATCTTGCAGAGGCTCTGCTCATGTTCTGGTTAATATTTCTGTGTCTGTGAAAGTGAGATCTGTGGCTTTGTTTCTCTTGCAGGTTTGACAGTTATCCACACTCAAAGGAGGCTTGATATTTTTATTAGGAGAGGCCCCTTAGACACTAACCTACCCATCCCATTGGAGACACTTTATCTGGGGATTTGTTCTTTTCCTGTGTAGTTGGTGTCTCAGCTAATCTGGATTTACAGGTTTTTGAGTTGTAATAATAACATAGCACTCTTTGAAACTTACACATTCAGGGCTTTTTTTTATGGCAGCAGGTCCTGATTACTGTGAGGCAATTTCTTACAATGGCAACTGGAATGAAGGGAGGGATATCGTATTGTTTCTATGTTACTATGTGCTTTTGCTGTTACATGTGTTTGACAGAGAATCATAGAATAGTTAGGATTGGAAAGGACATGTTGGTGTTGAGAATAAGAAACTGAGACCACTGTGAATATAGACTAAAATAGCGAGACTCAAGATACTGAATAAACATCTCAACTTTTGGTTTTTGTCAGTAATTGCAGTGGTTTCTTCTGGCTTGTAAGTGTAATATGACCTTTGTCATAACCCAGGCAGTAGAAATTCTCTGAAATAACTTTAAATAAATAAAACCTAATAAACAAACAATTTGGTGAATAAGTAAATCTCAGTTAAAGTGAAGTTATTAGACTCTGAGCTGATGCAAGAGCAAATTGTTGTCACTGTTCCTCTGTGCTATGAGGGACAATACCTGTTTATGAGGTACCCTCATTTTCCTGTCCTGATCACCCAAAGATGGACGTATCTGTGGTCTGATCTGGCATGGTTATTCTTAGGATGTATTTCAGATTCTAAAGTATATTTGCCAAAGTTTTACACATCCCAAGCAGTATCATAAAAAAGAAAAACCAAAACACTAAACCAATCAAGCAAACCACACACAAACAAAAAAGCAAAACCAAACAACAAAAAAGCCCAAAACCCCCAAAACCCACCCCATACAATCAACCAAGCAAAACCAAACCACAGACTTTGGCCCCAAGAGAGATCTTGCAGGAGCAGTTTCTCTTGGCAGTCAAGTTTCGTGGCTCGTGCTTTTAAAAATTACTTGTCTATTTTTGAAGTATCAGTAGCAATAAGTTTTGCCTTTAATTCATTTTAGTTTAAGCCTTGGTTTACTGTAGGTTTCAATTAGAAGATATGGATTCTTGAGTTCCTCTCTAAAATTCAACTAAAACAGGTTTCTTCTTTGTATCAGTCCCAAGGGATGCCCATTGTGCCATACTAATTGTATTTGAACTTCAGCATGTAGCATGATTGGGCTGAGAGTGTATCACTGTATCTTAGAGCTAGCAGAATTACTCTCTGTGTTGGCATTGTTGTTGTCTATTTAGCAGTTGGCTTAGAGTGGCATGAACTTGGACCTTAAATAGAAGAGCTGCTGTGGTTCTTGTAGCATGGTTGCTCCATTGACCTCTAATAGTGGTGCGTCTGAGATGATTATACATTTAACACATGTGGAGATAAATTGGTCTCCTCTTTTTTTGTTCTGCTTTTTTGGAATTACCAAGTACAATTAATTTTATGGTGTATCTGTCAGCTTTGCAGAAACAAGAGGAAGCCCCTTTTCAGCTGGCTGCATATCAGTCTAAGAAGTATGGTGAAAGCTCCTCAAATCTGGAGTTCACTTTTAGGCCTACACCTCCCTCTAACAATCTGCATAAATCTTTGTCCTTCAAGCAGCAGAATGGGAATCAGAAATACATTGTTTTGTAAGTTCTGTGAGCAGCACTACTGAGCAAGGGCTAGTTATTCTTTATTTCTTCATCTTTAGACACTTTCCATAAGAGCCCAGATGAATTCTGTTTCTAATGCAGGAGAGACATATTCCAAGGGGAATTTTATAGAACACTTGTATGAGGAGTTGCAAGTACATTAAAAGGAGGAGAGGCCAGGGAACAAAAAATCACTGATTAAATGGATTTCAAATCACAAAGAGGAAAAAAATTCTATTTATCAGCAGGAAGAAAAACATCCCCTTCAATTTTGTTTCAAAGGATGCAGCCAAATTGGGGATGTTTCATCTTAAAAATAAATCAGATCTCTAAAAAGCTGCAGTTCTTAGTGACAAATTTTGTTTTTCAGAAGTTCCTGTAGTCGTAGTCACTTTAGAATTAGTGTCTGAACTATATTTTTGGTTTCAAAGAACCTAGGAACATTTTTCCTCAGATCTGAGGCATCCACCATAGCTGCCTCCTCAGCTCAGATGTTCTGGTGTGCTTCTGCAAAGATGTGGGTTTTCTTAATGGCATTGGTGAAATCCTGTGACATGAAGACCAGCTATGAGACTAGTATGGCTAATGTATGCTGTGTGGATAAATACATCCACATTTCCTCCATGCATAGTATGTGCTCTTTGGATGCTCTCAGATTTCCATTTGAGAGGATGAATTCAGTAATGTTGTGTATCTATAGGAATAACGTTCTACAAAAGATATCCTGAAAATGTTGATGACTGGGCTGATCTGTTGTACAGTGGTAAGAATAGCTAGAGTCAAAATTTTGCTCCTTGCGGAAAAAAAGATGAAAGGCTGTTGTTAACCTTATATTACAAGTCCTTCTCTTGTTACTACCAGGGAGGCTTAGAGGAGTAGAGAGTCAGAATGGGCTAGAAAAGTTTTTACACAATAATTTTATTTTTTAGAAATTACCCTGTTAACTTTTAAATAGCCCACGTCATTCATCAGGCTGTTCTGTCCATCTTTGATTCCCTGTTGTTAAGCATGGGAAAATTCTCCATCCTGTCATGCAGAAGAGAAGGGAAGTTGTCTGGATCACTGTTCATAGATTCAAACATTGCTAGCCAGAATGTTGGTGATGTATACTGCATTATGGTCAAATTGATAGTCCAGTTAATGCACAAAAGAGTATCTCTGATGTATGGTTTGGTTTTTTTTTCTTTAAAGCACCTCAGAACAAGAAATTGTCAAGAGTAGAAATACTTTTAGATTAGGAATTGCCATGTTAATAACAACAAACCTATCCTTAGGTTTACAAAATACTGAACCACATTATTGTGTAATGCCCGTTGTGATTTTCTGCCTTTTTACCTTTCAGTGTCTAGTTGGTGTGTAGTTGTCATTTTCAAATTGCTGTTTTGAGAGGCGAGTTGATGATGCTATTGTGTTAATGTCATCAATCAGACAAACACTGATATTACCATGTAAAGTTAGTTCATTAGAACCAGATGTGTGTGCTCCTAAATAAAATTATTATTTTTTAAAATATTATTGACATGATGCCAAAAAGATTATAACACTTTTGGGAAATTAATCTGCCAATTATATGTATTTATAATGCTATACAAGTGTATAAGGCATGAAGTTATTGATGTGAGTTCTGTTAAAATGACTTTTATATAGTGTCTGATGCCAGTTACCTATCGAGCACAGGTCTAACATCAGGCTCTAGGTTTGTAGTGATTTAATTTTTGTTAAAATGATTCAATATTTCAATTCATTATATATTATATGTTCATATGTTCGTGATGTTTACCACAGAAATACTTCTTTTTTAATTTATTTAATTAATAAGATTATTTCAGGTCTAGCTTTTTCTGTTCCACTGCTGATAGTATTTCACTCTGTAATGACTAACATACACATTTAGGGCTGGTTGGCAACTCTGTTTAGTTTGCATCTCAAAAATCAAATGGAAAAAATACTGTCTGATTTATATATACAATTTAAAACCTGTTTAGTTGGCTTTTTAAATAGCTGGAATAATTAATCTAGGCTTTTGATAAATGTGTATTAAGGAAAATGGTACAAGTTAAAGTTAGAAAGCAAGTTCATGGGATTCACCAGCTTTTAAAGGGGGGGAAAAAAGCCCTACTTTTTTTCAGCAGAAGATAAAAATGTTTCTAAGCTTACAAAAAGGTCTTTTTAGCAGGAAAGAATGTCTTTGGAAAGTAATAGAAAGTAATACTACCTGCTTATTGACATATATAGCATATATGTTCATGTGGTGCCCTTTGTGAATGAGGAATTTTAAGAGAATTGAGATTGTGCCTCAGATACATTGTTATGAAAGCAGGAACTAGATAAATATTGCAGTTCACAGATAATGAAGAGTTGTCTGTGCAAGGGAGTCTGAGAATACAACTCACTAGAGTAATATTTATTTTCCAGAAACACTGAAATTTGAGAAGGTCTCAACTACCTACGACTGATTTTTACTGGTACTGTTGGGATCAGACCCTTAACCCTCTCTAACCTCCCACTTAAATGGGACCATATTTAGTAACGTGCTTGTTTTGCCATGAGATGTGGACTTTCCTGAACTGGGGAATTGGGAGCCACTTGGCAGGCTTGGAGTCCTCAGGTGCACTGGGATGTTTCCCCTGCTATAGCGAGGCCACCCTGTTTGTGCAAGGGACTGAGGGTTACTGAGGATGGGTTGGCCCTGCCACTTGGTCCTTTCTGACAGCCTCATGTGTTTGCAGTTGCTCCTGCTCCCCAGCACTGTGCCTGGGTGGCCTACCCTGTTTTGTGGTGGGGCAGCTGGCTTGTGTGTCCTGGGTTGGGGGGGGCTCCCACTGCCGGAGTGGCTTCCTTCCTTCCTGCCCAGCCAGTGGCAGGCCACAGGCAGGGGAAGTCTCCTGCAGGTTCAGCTTTGCTCTGTGTTGTAGTTTTTTCTAATTTGGACTTTAAACAGCTTCAAGTCAAATAAGAAATGCTAGCCAGCAGAATTGTGGGGATGCTTATTTTCCCTTGCTTTTGAAGTTAGGCTTGACTGTACACTGCAACTGGGAACCAAGAGGCTCCAATTGAAGAGGACAAATTGTGTCAAGAGTGCTCAGCCTCCAGTTGAATATATATTTCCTACTGCAGATAGCACTTCTGGGTTCATTATAGCTTGCTCTTATAAGTCGTCATTTCTGTCTCAAGGCTGTTGTGCTTTCCAATGTAAAGCAGATTGATGCTGGCACATTTTTTCTATTTTAATTTTACAAAGTTGTCACACTGAAACTGTGCCTCATATTGGAAGTGCTTTGAAGTGAGGAGATAAACAAAGAGCTAAAATAAAATTAAAAAGAAGCACGAACAACATTTCATCTTGGTTTGTCTTTTTAAAAAATAAGCTGAATGGATGTAGTATTCTTGTGCCACTGTAGTATGCCTGCAAACATGAGGTGATCAATCTAAATTGAGTTAGTGTATATGCAGTAAGCAGAAACAGGTGAAAATTAGGTTATCTGTGCCCAACTCTTTCTATTTGGTATGAACAGTGAGATATAAACTAGGTTTTAGACCTGATTAGTTTTGTTTATTTTCAGAGAGTGGCAGAGGCAGAACATGTGCTGTATCTACCATAGTTATTAAACTAAGAAACTGTATAAAGTCACTAGCTCACTTGTGACATTTGCAGATAAAGGTAGAAAGCCCTGCTGTAAATAAATCCAAAGTGAATCCAGGAGGAAAACCAGCAGCAATCCTTACTACATCTCAGTTTTATCTTCATGAAAAACAAAAAACCCCATGAACTTTCTGTCCTTCCACTAGCAAAAAAAGGGAGAAGTGATTGTCTCTGCCAGTGTCAGAAATGTCAACCAATTTATAATCTGAAGTATGGTTTATAACTTCACTTTTTTGTGGTTTGTGGACTCCCAAAAGTTTTTCCAATGAAGACAGTAAGCTAGATCTTCACAGTTACCTTTTATGAAGTTGTAAAAGTAGTCAAGGAATTTAGAAGTCTGTTGACCACAGATTGAAGCTATTGTCTTTATCAAAAAAATTAGGAAGTATCAGTGGCAAAAGTGTTCTCACTGGTACAGTTCTTGGGTGCACTGTTACTATTAATCTTTGATTTAAAGAGGAATGACAAGTCCCTAGACAAGCTTTGAAAACATATAATGCGTAACAGCTTTTACACCCCTATAGAAGCCTTTTCTACACATTTATGCACCTCTCCTTACTGTTGAGAAGCAGCAGTTGCACAAAAAGCCATGATTTCTCTCAAGTGGCAAGGTGAGGTCCTTTCCTGGGATTGCTGTCTTACCTATGGCTTGTATTCCCCTTTCCCAGCAGAAAGATAATTGCTGGTTGGTTTTTTTTTTCCTGTGCCAAGAGGTATCACCACCACTGTAGAATGTAAGTAAAGATCCAGGAGAGCTGGCTGTGGGCTTCCAGTTCCATTTTTAATCCAACTTGAAACTACTTGCTCCTAGAACCCAGCATTTATTTTCAAGACAGTACCTCAGCTCTGTTCTGAATTGTGTTGTAGGGCTCTGCAAATGAAGCCAAATGCAGAACTGGCAATCCAGTGTTGTCCTTTCCACTACTTTGAAACGGATTCATGAGTCTTGATAGGCTGATACCTTAAAACTTCTATGCCTGTTCAGCCAGGATGCTAAAGCGTTGAAGATTCCGTCACTCATGTTTACCAGAGAATTGTTTTAAAAAATGAAAGTTAATTAGTTCACAAAATATTAACAGCTTCTGCAAGCTAATTGGGAATCCACAAGAGTCATTCCCAATGCTATTTGCCAGAGCCCTGAACCCTTCTGAAATGAACTGTTGATAGCCCTTCCCTTTCCTTAGAGGAGGTTGTAAGAAGAGTTTTACTGTTAGGTTTTTCTGACATTTAGCACCACCAGTGATCAAATGCACCTGTTCTGCCTTCAAGAGGGTTGTGAGGATGAATGAAATATGCTCTGAAGTGTTCAGGACCAAACTTCAAGGTCTACAACTGTTTCTGTGTCATCTCTCACTTCAAAGGTATCTGCCCTTTGACTTCTAAGTAGAGCTGTTATTGTTGGGGCCCCTTTGGGTTGCCTGAGGCTATCAAATGTCCAAATAGCCGTAACAACAGAAATAATATTTACTCTCATATGGTAAACAGTTCCTGTTTGACTGTTAAAAAGAGGTAAGGCAGTTCAGACTTGAAAGAAAAAAACCCCTCAGCAAGCACAAAACCACCACCATGCCAAAAAACCCAAACCAAACAAAAACAAAACCAAACCATCCACAAACAAACCCAGACAAACACCCCCCAAAAACAAATGGACAAAACACAAAAGACCAAAAGAAACACCAACTGTTCAAACTTTATTCCAGTTCATATTCAGCTCCCTCGATCCTTGTATTTGTCTTTTCTAGACTTGATGATGCTTGTAGCTGTTGGAATTGGATGCAGCAGTGGGGATTCTTGCACAAAGAAAATAAATTATTATTCCTGAAGCTATACTGGTTGGGTTCCACTTTAAGTTGCAGTGTAGATTTGCTAATTTAACTTGTTGCTACTGACTTTTATAACCATTTAAACAGGAAAGGGTTATTTGCTGGGAGAGGACAAAGCAGATAGAAAGCCTTATCCCCATTCCTCTTAGAACCTGAACTCCTTCAGTTCTGAAAACACTGTGATGTAGGCAGTTCACGCTTGAGGGAAACGAGCTGTTCAGGCTGGTTTTTGAGTTGGAGTTCAGCTCCCCAGGCCCTTGCATTTGTGATCTCTGGTCTTCATCACTCCATTACCGCTGTACAAGAGTTGAATGTGTATTGGGGAAGTTCTGAGTAGCTTAAAATGCAGCAGTGCATTGGTTTAGCAACACGGATCAGTATTATCCTGTTTTTCCACTGTTTTGTTTCATGTATCCAGGACTTCCTATTAAAATACTAAGGCAAATTCAGCATGCTTTTTTTTGTTGAGATTTAAAGCCCTGCATGAGATTACGCACAAATACTTGAAAAAATCCCATTCCCTCCATGATCCTTTTGTCTACTGGGAGCTACTTTTGTCTAGGATGTATTGCTTGTGCCTGCAGGATGTACCAGGTTTTAGACTAAGCTTATTTCAGAAGAAAGCACTGAATGCTTCTGTCAGTTGCTTTTGAATTTGGTAAAGTTCATCTCTGAATGAGAGGCCTTTCTTTAGGAAGTCTACCTTGTTCTTTCTTTCACAAAGTAACTCACTGAAGCTTTTTCTTCCTACCTTTTCTATCTAGAAGGAAAGATCATGTCTGTTGAATACCTAGAACGCATTACAGTGATTGTAGTCAGTGGAGTCTTTAAAAGGATTGTAAAAAGTGGAGCCGTTAAATGTGCAGATTAGTAGTGCTGAAAATGGGAAAGGTGCAAGCAAAGCCTAGGAGTTTGCAGTGGTTTGGATTTTTGTAATACAATTATAAAGTCTTAAAGCTTTGCTTTCTTTGTGATAGCAGAAGAAACTTCACTGTACAAAATACTTACAAATTTGCTTTTCTAAATGATGTATTTCAGGCACAGGTAATCTTGTTTCCTTAAAGAGTCAAAATATAAAACCCTACAGAAAACAACTACCCTTTCACCCTCAACATGCTGCCGCTCTTGCAGCATTGCTGGTTGTGAAGTATTTCTATTTATAATCCAACCTGGATAATTCATATTGGACTTATTCATAAGTAATAATATCTGAAATATTTAACTGGTAAATAAAAATGCACTGTGCTTTGGATCTAAGCATATTGTACTGAAATTTAAAAGCTTAAATAATGCACAAACAGCAAAAACCTTTTTAACTTACTGTTAAGGTCACTCAAATTTTCTGTCAACACATTTCTTAAAATGAAGGAAATTGTAGATTAAGGCAATACTGGGGTTTAAATCAATCTCACTTCACATACCTTAGCTCAGAATCACCAGAAAGTACTCAGATGTATTGAACCTTGTCACATTTTTGTTTTGGCTTGGGTCTTTTTTTGTCTGTGTGTGTGGTTGGTTGGTTG
This sequence comes from Psittacus erithacus, assembly GCA_009867235.2. NCBI lineage: Eukaryota > Metazoa > Chordata > Aves > Psittaciformes > Psittacidae > Psittacus > Psittacus erithacus. The sequence goes on from WYDI02042272.1 coordinate 14,185, forward strand.
GTTGTTTTTGAATAGGCTGCTTCTGCTTTACATGTAAAACAGGTCTGTTAGCTGCCTTATTTCCAAGAACACCTTCTCTGTATTGCTTCTGGGTCTGCTCATGAAACAGCTTTTCGCTACATTTTGCTTCACCTTCTTCTGTTTTGTACCATTGTCTGAGGAACTGACTCAAATAGGTAATGAAGAGCAAACAGAATTATTTGTTCACGTCACCTATCATGCTCACCTAAGCAACAGCAATGTGTTCTCTGACCTTTGTTCTTGCAATTAAAGATGCTGTTTTTTGCAGATAACTGTGGTGCAATTAAGTCCATCTGTAACCTTAAAAAAGCAGTTTCTTTTGGCAAATGTAACTTTGTAGCATGCAAATGAATTTAGCCCTCTGATTTCCTTTGCTTATTTTTCTTTAAATGATTTTAAAACATTCCATGGATGTGAGAGTTCTAGCTAAGATCGTTCCGCTCGTAATCTGATCAGTAAGTAAAATTGTGCTTGTCATAATATCCTGTGTTTAATTCATCTCTATGGCTTTATTATTTCTGTTCTATTTTATTCCCAGTGAATATGCTGATGCATGTTTGCTTACGATCCTTCATTCACCCCGCTTTCTTTCAACTATGTGAGAAATTCTGTTTTCTTCCACTGCAATTTTTACTGCTGTCAAATTATTTACTAACCAATGCTGTTATTTCAAGATCTAGTTAATAATTAACATGAAACCGGATCATTTTCTGAAAGGTTATTTTCTGATGACTTTTAAAAATCCTAGGAGGATTGGAAATACCATTATGATTCATAAGGATTTGTTGGAAATAGCAGTATACTCTCAGGTGATCAGTCTCTAGTTTAAATTGCCTGCTAGCTTTAAGGTAAGCCAGTGATAATAATATGCTGGCTCAAAGGAGTCAACTCAGGTTTATTAATAATACCCACTTATAAATTCAGGGTAACACTGTGCCTGTTCTTTCAGATCCTAAAATAAGGTTTTGTATACAGTTCAACAGAATTAAAATGCTACCCAGTTGCCTTAATTTTCATTGAGAATTGGGATCAAGATCAAGGGCTTTATGTAGGGCAGTGTGTTTTCTTCCATTTGGAGGCAGGCAGCTCAATTCCTTGAAGAGATTCAGACAAAATTTTAACCCTTATGAATTTGTTTCATACTGTCTAGGTTAAGGTGTTATCATGGGCCCTCAGAGACATCTTCAAGTCTGATGGCCTGTTTTTCCTCTGACAAGTTCTCTCTCAGAGTTAGGTTTAAAGTATGCCAACAGAGAAATCGAGTTGAAAGTGTCTCTAGTTTGGGGTTTACCTGTCAAATAAAGGCCTGGCAAGACCAGCTTGTGTTAGGCTGTCATGATGGCTCCCTGGCCACGCCGTTGGTGAATTTTGTTAAGAAATTAAAGTTGCCAATTTGGTTTGGAGAATGCTCAGAGCCGAGAAGAGAGTAGAATTTCTAAGAGAAGTAGTTCCTTCCTGCACTGAGATACATTGTGAGACTTCCATAGTATCTTTGTGACCAGATATGATTTTGGAACAACTTCACCTGCAACTGATAGAATCATGGAATAGTTAGGGTTGGAAAGGACCTTAAGATCATCCAGTTCCAGCCCTTCTGCCATGGGCTGGAACACCTCACACTAAACCATGTCACCCAAGGCTCTGTCCAACCTGGCCTTTGAACACCACCAGGGATGGGGCATTCACAACTTCCCTGGGCAACCCATTCCAGTGCCTCACCACCCTTACAGTAAAGAACTTCTTCCTTATATCCAATCTAAACTTCCCCTGTTTAAGTTCTAGCCCATTACCCCTTGTCTTACAGATACACACACATATTTATGATATGTATGTATATGTATAAAAAAAATATGAGAATTTAACATCTCTTAAAATTTGGAGAAAATGGTTAAATATTAGATGTCTACAGGATGATGCTCAGTCTGTTATCAGTAAGCCACCTAGACTGCAGCCAGCTGATATTTCTTCAATTAACTCATTGCCTGAATCTTCTGAAAAGTAAACAGATTTACAGCCCACAAAGTTGAGGGGGACTACTTCACTCCCAGCAGAAATGGAAGTGCCTTTAATCTGAACAGGCAATGAAACTTTTAGTGCCTTTTCTTCAAAGGCTGCGTTCCAGGCTGAGGGAGCTGTACACTAATAACAAACTGGCTACCTGAGATGTTGTGGAAGCATCTCAGGAAAGGAAAACACTGGATGAGTGTGGGTTTCTGAGCACATTGAAGTCCTTGTCATGCCATAGATTTGGTCTCTCATGGGACCTGATCTTTGATTTATGTGAAGATTTTTGATTTCATGGAATATTCCGGACATATTTTCTACTGTTAATTTTTACCTAAGCATTTTCTCTGTAACCTTTTACATTCTTGTGTACCTCTATCCTTCCAAACAGAGTGCAGCAGAAGCTCTGTGTCAGTACCTCCTGACTGCACCATATTTTCAAGAAATTAATTATTGTCTCTTCTCTTGATATCCATATGCATTACTGGCTAGTCTGTATACCACCATTAGACAGAAGAAGGGGTCTTTGGCCGTTGCATTAGTGCCTAAAGGGAGTCATATATTGAAACACGAGATGTGTCTGGCATTTTGGTATTCATGTTTTTTAATTGCTGATGTCATTTCAGTATTCGACCTTTGACAAGGGCAGGCAGTGAAGGATGTGCACCTCGGACATCTGGAGAAAAAGCTTCTGTGCACACTGGTTCCATAAAGACTTGTTTAAAGCTCAAATACTCATCTAGCTGCACCATCTGTCTTGTGTTCACTCCCCTGTACACGTTCTTCAGGCTCCTGCATTGCTTGCACACAAGCAAAGAGTCACATTCTGATTGTTGTCTCTGAGGTTGTTCAAAATAGTTTAATGTTATGTATATATCATGCTAGGTGGCTGTGTATTATTAGAAATCCTGGGCTTTAAGCACACTGTCATCCATTGTTCAGTAAACACAATTACATTGCCCTGTCTTTCATCTCTTCTCTAATGAATCCATGCTAATTGATTAATCAGTGCTGTTGCTTCACTATGATAATCCCGTATGAGGAATAGTAGTAACATAGCTAGCAATTGCTAACATATGCTGTACTCTGAGGAAAAAAACTGCAAGTGGCAAACCCAGATCCGGTGGAGCAGAGTGGTGCCTCAGCTAAGCCTCATGTTCCACAGCACAGCTCTGTCTGCTGGGAGGAGAGGTAGGCCTGATTCTTTAGGTATTCTGATGTGAGCGGGATCCATTGATCACTGGTACAAGGGGCCTCTCAGGCTATCGCCAATCAGTGTTGTGCTACAGAAACTCGTATCTGAGAAGATGTGGCAATGTGATCACTGAAAGGCTTTTTCAAAGTTTCATCTGCTGTTAGTTACTGAAGTGACTGTCTTGACTTAAATGTGGCTATGACAGTGGCATCTAAAGCAAGACAGAGCATTCTTACACCATCGCAGCATGTTACTGATAATTTCTAAAGGACTGAATAGAGATCTGTGATCTAAAACAAAGCTTAAAGTTGGCTCTGGGAGGCTTCGAGCAGTGCGTAGCGGACTGATGGATGGTAACAATTTGTTTTTCTTTGCTGTTACGGAAACAACAGAACTATGGATTCTTGTTGACCAGCCTGATTTGTTTAAGACATCACATTATATGCTCCATTCATGAAAAGAATTAGCAGCAAAATATTAAATATAATCTTTAGTGAATTCCTTTTTTTAACGTTGAAAATGAGTGTGTGTTTTAAATTTTAGAAACCGCTATTGTTCACTCACAGTCACTGGTGGTGATAGTGAAGATACGCAAGCATTTTCATATGGATGAAAGAGACAGCTAAACACGATTAAGGGATTTTGGCGGTTTTGATTTGGTAGTGCAATTGCATTTGAAAAGGATTGTTTGTTTGTTTTTTCTTTCTTCTGTATTGTTCATTAGGTGTGTCTTGGGTTTGGTGGTGATTTGGGTTTTTTGTTTGTTTCAGGTTTTTGTTGGTTTTGTTTTGGGTTTAAGTTTTTTTAAGTGCCGAGAATTAGAATAAGATGCAAATCGTCTTTTTGGGGAACATGGTGATGTGCCATCATACCTAAGATTGTCTAGATAAGATTTAGATATTAACTACATCATACTTTCATGAAGAAATCATCCTGATGTAATGCTTATAGGTTTCAGAGATTTTTCATTTAATTTTAAAATGGAATACAACCACTTCCTTTTTACACAAATAAGAAAGGAGTCAAAACACATATTTGTACTTTGCATGTCTCTTGTAAAAGGTTTTCTCAACTAAAGATCCTGGGAGTTTTAAAAACTTGAGTCAAGCTGGGGAGGATAATGCTGATGTTCTCTTGGTCTGAGAAACTTTGGTGGATTTTCTTGTCGAAATACTAATTTCTTTCCTATCTTTGCAGTATTACTTGCCCAATGACAGTTTCCAAACAAGAGGAGGGATTAATGTGCATTTGTAGAGCTGATGATAGTGCACTTCTTAAATGATGCTTATTGCCACAGGAATGCTTACAAATAATTTTTTTAGTAGCTCTTATGTCTAAGGGTTGTGTGTTTTTTTTGAGCACAGATTTTTGTCCCCCAGTGGATGATGCAGAAGAAATCACAAGATTTAGCTTGTAAACACCTGCTTCTTCACTGTCTTGTGTTACTGATAGCACTGGTAAATGTTCTCTATAGAGAGCAGCCATGGATTTCTGAATAATAAATTTAGCAATAGTCCTTAAAATATAATTAAAACCTCAAAAGGTAAATAAAATATGAATGTAAATATCCTAGCAGAATCTCAGGATCTGTATACATTAGCTCTAATACCTATGCATATGAGATGCCATGTTTCAGATCAGCCAGAATCTTTTCAAATACTCTTAAGTATAGATGATCTTAAATTAATAATCTTGCTGAGATGCAGACTGTACTGGCTCAGGTACACTGACCTCCTAACATTGCCTTGTAGTGTCCAGTTGGCTTGCAGTGCAGGCAGAGGGCTCACAGACAATTAAATCGGCATGATAAATGGGGGAAAGGGCTAATAAATATATCCTGTGTTTTAAAGGTGCCAATGCTTATATGGCTGGCCATGTACTCCATCCTTTCAGTAATCACTGCAGTAGTGACAGCTTCTAAAAGTTGCAGACATTTAGCGTATTACTTATGTTTCCAGTAGGTTTTTGGTTGATGTTGGTGTGTGGGTTTTTGGTGGGTGGCTTGTTTTTTTCTTCCCCCTACTGAAACATTTCCTTTTACTTCAAGAATTGGTTTTTGGCCAGTAGAGGTGCTAAATGCAAATATTTATCAATATGCTATCAATGCTTTTAAAAGCAGCTTTCTACTGCTTTGGGAAAGACATTGCTCACACCTCACCCTGGAAATTCTTAAAATGTTGGGCTTAATTCCAGAGTTTTATGTGCAGGAAGGCTGCTTCTGGAGATTTTTAACCGAGACAACTTTTCCATTTTTCTTCTCTTCTGAGCCCTTCACTAAGGGAAGTACTTAGGCACTCAAGCTTTACCTCTTCCTTCCCTTCACCCATGCAAAACAGCTGCCAAGAAAGGTGTGAACTCCAGTACTTGTGGAATTCTTCTTTTCTCCTCTCCCCTTTTTGATGTTTGAGATCTGAGGACTTCTGGAAAGTTTCATGACCAAAATTATACATAATAATTGTGGTCTCCGGACCTAAAATAACCCTTTCTGTTCTTAAAAATAAAGAACTTACTGTGCGTGTAGGACTTTAAGAAACAGCATGGCTGTTTCCATGCAGAGAACACTCCTTAGGTGGATTTTTCGATGGTTAACACTGGAAACAAATTGAGAGTAGGCAGAGCAGTGAAGCACTGGGGAGAACATTTTTAAGGTTGGTATTGGCAAGGTATGTTTTACATGTAGAGGGTGAGCATTTCCAGGAGAGCTCAGTGGGAGTTAAGAGGTAAGAAACTGGCTGGTGTAGCTTGTGTCTTTGAAGAGCTCCTTGGTTTCAGTTCCTGCTGATTCCTGTTCTCCTTGGGAGCTGTCTTTGACATTTAACAGTATCTTACCTATGTAGAAAGCGGGGCTTCAATCTGTTTGCTGACTTTGGACCACTGCTGATTAGGGGGCAGAAGACATTATCTCCTGTACTTAACCCCACAATGTACTGTTTGTCTTCCTGGCTTCTCAGTGTTGAGAGCACCCTGTTTGCTGCTGAGACGTCACGCTCATAAACTTCTGGCAGAAGCTGTTGACCACTGAACTAAGGCATAAGCAATTATTTTGAAAATACATGTGTGTGCCTAAGATGTTCCTATCCCAATTTTAATGATGGTACTGAATTGCACGTGTGATACAGTTGCTTCTAATCTGCTTCAGTGCAAGATTGCCCAGAGCAGTTGGACCTACCAGGGAAGGGGGTTTCAACCAGCTTGAGTTGAACCCAACCGATCCCAACACTGATCCCTGAGGGACACCACTCATTACCGGTCTCCAGCTGGACACTGAGCCATTGACCGCAGCTCTTTGTGTGTGGCCATCCAGCCAGTTCTTTATCCACTGAGTGGTCCACATATCAAATTGATGTCTCTCCAATTTAGAGATACCGTGTGGGACAGTGTTGAACACTTTGCACAAGTCCAGGTAGATAACAGCAACTGCTCTACCCTTGTCCATCAGTTCTGTAGCCCCATCATAGAAGGCCACCAAATTGGTCAGGCAGGATTTCCCC
>WYDI02042279.1:0-46650 GCA_009867235.2 Psittacus erithacus
GTTATTTCCCTTATCATTATTATTATTGGTGGTAGCAGCAGTGGTTTGTGTTATACCTTAGTTACTGCACTGTTCTTGTCTCAAACTGTGGGAGTTACATTCTTTCGATTCTCTTCCCCATCCCTCTGAGCACCAGGAGGAGGAAGGAAATTGGTGGGGAGTGAGTGAGAGCTGCGTGGCTGATTTGCTGACTGAGTTTAAACCACGACAAGCACCTTCACAGATTTATGCTAAATTTTTGATCAATTGTAATAAAATTTGCAAAATTATTATCCAGAAAATTTCATAACATGCAATTCATAACTTGTTCATTGATAAATACGAAGACTATTAGCTGTCTATGTGATAAGTGAATGCTTAGAAATGTATTTTTAGCAAAGTGCAAAAATTAGAACTGAAGTAAACAAAAGTGGGATCAAGTGCTATATAACCAATGCTGTTATGCAGTTTGCCATTGCTACAAAAGAAACAAGGAAATAAGGATAATAAATCACTCAAGGTAGTATATGCATGTAACACCAATTCCACCACTTCATGCATATGTGCACAGTATAGAATAAGCACCGTAAGAGTGAATATTCTTCAAAGTCCACAGATTGTAGCAGATCAGTGAGAGAATACTGCAGTATTTTCAGTATTCTCTGTACTATGGTGGTGTCTTACAGGAAGCAAAATACAAGATTTTTGGCGTCATGAATTTAATTGTGTCTTACTGATACATTCCATAAGTAATAAGAAAAATAAGGAAGAGCAGAAGTTCAGACTGGAGTGAATTTTGTCAGTTTATTACAATGATCATAGTTTCCCAGCCTTTGCACCATCTGCGCACACTACACAGGAAAAATAATAAACAGCTGCTGGCTGGGAGGCTGTAATGGTTTTTAGCTGGCGGGGTTTCACTCCCAGTGAGGGGTACTGGGCAGATGCAGTGTTTGCTTTTCCTTGGGTTGTGGTGCCGACTACTTTCTTGTGAGAGTCTATGAAAAGATACATAAAGAAATCATAATGCATTCTGTGAAATAAATGAAAAGCAAATCCACTGCCATTGGTATGAAGCAAATAACAGTCAGCCAGAACTCTACAGTGAATAACTGCAATGCATTTGAATGGAACAGAGTCCTGGTTTTCTCAAGTATCAGCTCACAGGCTTTTCTTCCCCTTATCTGCTTCTAAGGAGGTGACAAGTATGAAATCAATGTAAAATCCTAATCATTATCTGTCTGTGATCTGACCCCAAACCAGCTATAATATCTAGTTGATGCTGAGCGAACTGCTGTGCTTTAATGAGTAGCTGCCTCTCAGCAGGTTTTGCAGCACAAAGAAGGTGTAAAATCTGGAATATCCACTCTCATCCATGCTACGCTCTGAGACCACCAACTTGAAGGCCAGCATCAGGCTTATAAATGAGTATTTTGCCACTTCACTGATGTCATAATCCATTTTGTATCACCTTAGGTGAATATTTAGGTGCCTCTTGCCCGGATTTCTTGTGTCTATCAAGAGCAGATTACTGTCAGAAAAGGTCAGTCTTTCATGCGAAACTGCAAATACCAAAGAAAATAATCTTCTAAAAACCTCAATGTTTCAGGAGCCCACAAAGGGTTTTTAGTCACTTAATGACCTATAAAAAATGGAAAGGGAAATGTAAAGATAATGTTCAGTCCATAAAAAAAAAAAGCAGTGCAGGCAAAACCAGCAAAAAAAGCTGATCTAACAAAAATAGGAGGATGCTAACAGCTTCTCTAATACTGCACTACTTCAGAGCTACTGCCAGCATAGACCTCAGACAACCCCAACAATGTATGCAGTTATTTAGCTTGGCCATTTCTTTAGCTAGCCTGCTTGTAATTAGGTACTTTTTGTGGATATCACATTTCCATGTCACTGGCCTTTTTTTTTTCCTCAGTTTTTCTTCTACATGTTCCATATGATTTAATGAGGCAGCGCCTTTCTCTTTAAAAAGAAACCCTAGGTGCTAGAAACTAATAATCTACAATAGGCCTTACAGTTTTCAATACTTTGACAACAAACCTTCAGTCCTTACAAACAGTGACTTAAATCCTAGCAAGAATTTCCAGGATGTGCAGTTCTCTCCTAGTCTGAATTTTATTCTCATTTGCATTCCTCTAAAGAAGTCTTATGATGTAGTTATCAAGAATAAGCAGAAATGTGTGACTGAGCAACCTCATGCACACCCTCTGGTGAATCCTCAGTATGATCACTATCTCTGCAGGGATGCTCAAGCTGGACCCAGAGGAGTGGAACAGCCCAGCAGCATGGGGATCGGCTGCACAGCACTGGCACTCTTGGTGCCTGGATGGCCACCTGTTCCCAGCATGGCAGGAAGAGTTGACCCAAGCATTGACAGAACCAGTAAACACAAGCCCCAGCAGAGAATGAATAGTGCTAGTTATTTAATAAACTTTGAACAAGGAAAGTATTCTATTACTTAGAGTTATGCTCCCATATGGTCAGAAGGGATAACTAATACATATCAGTCACATACTAACAATGTATCTAAACCTGTAATCTTAAACCTAGCAAGATTTAATATATATTTCACCAATCCCCAGTATGTATATATATGATCCACAGAGATTTTATAAATAGAATTAATTGCACATTTTAATGGAAATTTCAAATGCAAGCCATATATTCATATGCAAGATATTGCATTAAGGTTTTAATTCAAAGAAAGACCTAAAAAAAAAATTAAATCTAAGAAGTAATTCTTTCCTTATATGGATTTTCTACATTAATTCTGCATTTTTATGTCTCTGTTTTTAGAAGAAGCTTAATGAAGCATATTACCTAAATGGAGCTTTTGATGTTGTGTTTCCTTCAAAATGTGATTCATCAGAGAATGTGCAAATATATTTATTTTTCCCATAGTATATTAAGAACAATCTTTTGAACTGAGTATTTTTCACTGAAATAGTGATACTAAAATAGAAATATTATTCATTTTAGAAATAAAAGAGATTTTTTTTTTTAATTGTATTTCAATATCAGTGTTTTGTAAAGAGAGGGCAACCTAAAGGCCATATGGAGAAAATGAGTTTAAATCACAAATGGAACGTCCAGACAGCCAAGGCCAAAACTCTCTTGGCCAGGGCTTGGAATAATGCAAACAATGACAGACAGGTTAGCCAGATTCAGCATAAGGTGTTACATAAAACATGTGTACATTAAAAAATAACTGCAAGCATATATCAGGGGTGTTCTGATTTTGTTTTTCATTGTCGTTTCATGTCCAGACACAAACTTTATTGTATGTTAATACATTCCATGATAACATTACTGATTTTGACTTCCACTTTGAACCTTATATGAGACAAACTGTAATAGAAACTGAAGTCAGCCTCAAGTTCACAAAAATAAATTAATAAACCTTCACTTAACTGTCAAAGTTAGTCCTAATTTAGCATTTCCTACTGTAATCACTGTCTGACACTAATCTAAATATTTTAATTACTTGTTCTGTTAATAGCAGCTTACAGGCTCAGAGAAGTGGACTATACACTTCAGTATGCAATACTTCCTAAATTAAAAATCAATCCTCTGATCTGCATGGAACTAAATTTATTTTAAGTGAAATTTTAACCAAAATATTTCATCAGGGGTCTCATACATCAAATGCTTTAACTTCCTTTTCTCTGGCTTTTCCAGCATACTTACATTTATCTTTGTCTCATAGAAAAAACATGATTGCTAAATTACACATATCTGACTGCATCACCTGAGATGTTACATATGTCCTTTCTACCTCGTCAAAGCCAAAATTACAGTTCTTTCCTTACCAATCTTCATATATTTGCACCCTGCCGCTTATGTTTTCCGCCTCTTTTAATTTCAAAATCAGAGCTGCTCCCAGCTTCAGCTCCTCTCATTTATTTTTTTTCTTTCATGTAACTTCTTGGTACTCGGAGTTAGCTGCATGAAACTGGCTAATCTCTATTCCTCTAAGTCTCTCTCTGATACAGCCAATACAAAACCACTGAAATATAGGTGACATTTTATTCTGCTCTTCTCCTTTTCTTTTTTCTTCTTCTTTTTTTTTTTTTTCCAGACTGCAAACATCAGGATTTATTGGACATTGCCAAACACGTTTTAGGTGCTACTGTAAAACAAAATGATTCATTGGTTCAGCAAACACTGACAGCAAAATGACTTTTCATAGCATTTTCAAATGGTTGTCTCTCCATCAGGGTGAAGACATACGAGGAAAAGCATTGAAAAACCATAAAAAATATTGTACGTGCACACACATATACACAGACATTTCATACTTAGAAAAGTACAGACAATTGAATATCCTTATGTGACAAGCTACTGAGGAGTGCTACTGTATGACAAGGGTAATGGTCTCTGATTCACATTCCTCCAAGATAGGAATCAGCAGGCCTTTTAGAGCACAGGGATGTGGATTCCTAGTTCAACAGAATTGCCGGTGACAAAGCAACGTTGTGATGTAGATAGAATTAACTTACCCATTAATAAGTGAGCTAGCTGACATTTCTTTGTAATGAATACAGAGACTGAGGAAGCAAAATATGAAGCAGAAAGCTTAAAGACTTGCATTTTAAAATGAAGCCTCTTGTTTCTTTAGCAGTGTTTGATACACAGTTTGTGCTAGTGTTAACTTCACTTAGGTTAGATAAGAAATGACTTTCATAATTGCCATCACAGTACAATGCTACAGTGTAAAACAGGACAAGTGGCAAGTGGAGAAGACAGACAGTGAGGAAGATGGGAATGCAAGTCAAAGGCCATACTTCTAGAACACAGGGAAAGCTTTTGTGTGCTCAAGTGGAATGATGTACAGTCATTTAATCACTGGATAAATAGCTAATAATATTTGCTAAGCTATTACCCTTTTCTCATGCAGTGTACTATCCCTTAGACAAGATTACCAATCCTGCAATAGAGCTGCAAATCAGAATTTGTCAGAACACTTAGCATGCTGCATTTGTCAATCCACTTTTCCTGCAATAGCCAGCAGCTGAATTTCTATTTTTGCTAAAGCTGGGTTCAGCCTTCTTTGCAGTGAAAAAGCGGAGCTGTATGAGCCGGCCTGCAGCCAGCCTTGAAGCAGTGCAGGATGAGCACTGGAGAAGCCAAGCAGGGAACTGAAAGTCACTGCTGCTCCATGCCCATCAATGATCAAAGCAGGTTAGACTTGGTCATATTTTCTGAAATTCACTCACTTTCAGTGTAACAGAATCCAACATTATAGAAAAACTTAAAACAAGCAGGTAATTTAATTTTGTGCTGGAATAAGTGATAGGCTGATTATTTTCAAGAGTTTCAGAGGAGACTGAGTGAAAACACCTTTACTCCCAAACCTAATCTGTGCACCAGAATACAAGTTATATTAAAATGGCTAACTCAGAGCTTATTCTTTTGTAATTCAACTGTGCAGTCACAGAGCTGCTAATAAGTAGTTTATTGGTCATAAAACCCTGGCTATTAACATTGCAGTCTTAGATGCTATTAAAGTAATGAATATTCATTTACAATGCTAAAGCTTGCCAAAGTTTAACACTGTTTCAAAGATCAAATGTCTCATTCTTCAGTAAGAAGCTGTTACAGCAGAAACTTTGTTGTTGTTGGAGTTTGATACAGCAATGAAAAGAAACAGATCATGGATGCTGGCTGCAAAATTGTAGCTAAAAGTAAAAAACTTTCACTTTCTCTTTGGGAAGCTGCTCGTGTGTTGTCCGGGTCTGCGGATCTCTGGCAGTAAAATAAGAAAAGAAAAGCACAAAAATTTCAGCTGTACTTTGAGTGAAATTTTGCCTTCCCATATCTATCATGGATGTGAGAGAAGCAAGGCAACCATGAATATAACAATATTTTTCCAGCTATGAAGCTATGCCACTGCTATATTTTCATATGTATGTATATGTATGCATATGGATGCAGTAACAGAGCACTAGAGTACCCAAGCTGTGTGAGACTTGAATTCAGCTCCTTCTCAAAAGGACTGAAACTCACATATGTTGCAACATACACACAGGTACAAAAAAGCCTTTGAAAAGGAACCTAAAGGCACAATTAGAAGGTGAGTACTAATCCGCTGCCAATGATGCAAAAGCAGCGTAAGCACAAAGGTGCAAGAGAAAGTAGCAGTTATAACTGCTTTCAGTGAACAGCTCTATTTTACAGGACTATGACGTGTGATTGCCAAAAATTCCTATTCAAATCTGCCACTTATTGAATAAATTGGAATTACCTGGGTTTTTTAATTCAGTTTTGCTTACAGTATGAAATAGTCGTAGCCTGCCCAGACATCTCAAGTCTGTAAGCTGTTGCTACAAAAAAAGCACAACTGCACTTATCCAGGAAATAAAAAAACAAAAGCAAAAACAAAAAACCAAAAACCAACCAAACAAAAAAAAAAAACCCAACCCCCCCAAAAAAAAACCGAAACAAAACCATAAAACAAAAAACAAACCTAAACAAAACCTAAGAGTTACAAAATCAAATATTGCCAGCATGTGAAAATTAAATAAATTTTAAAAGTTTTGAGGACTGAGATAGCTAAAATCCCATTCACTTATTTCTGGATCTGATTTTAAATACCAATACAATAGCAGAAATTGTATAATTTATGGAACTTACCATTAAAGATGGGGAAAATGATGTGTGACTAATACCCAAAGCCTGATAATTTAATCTGATGCAATGTATTTCAGTAACCAAATGCAAATTGCTCAAGCCACTGTATTTCAACCACGTTAGAAGGCTGTGGAGTTCATAGTTTCCAATTTTTAAAGTAGATTACAGCTGCCACATCGTTAAGACCTTACAATTATATCCAAACAATAAATTGTATTATTAATAGGATGGTTATGGGCTGTGAGTATTAGATATTGTTGTTTGTGATTTGCACTTTAAGAGGGATTTTAATCAAGTTTACCATTCTCAAAAAGTCTGTTTTGCATTTAAATAAGCATCCTTAAAAATTGATCTGCTTTGCTCAATTATACAATGCCTCATTCTGAAGCCTAAAAGAAATTTATTATATAGATACTGTGAGCAAGGAAGATGTATTGCATTGTACTGAATCTTATCAAATTTCTGCTGATTTTAACGACAATGTCTGTTTATCATAATTATTATAAATTGTCTGGGATAATAAAATTTGAAAAACTATGTGGGAATTAAACCAGTGTGGAGTGTTAAACTTGCTATTTTTGTAGGGCTATCTGAAACCATCTATACTTCATGGGTCTATGAAGCCATTTAGTTCTGTGTCATCCCTTGTGCCATTATTGTTAAGTATTTCAATTACATAAAACTCTAATTTTTTTAAAATGTATAATTTGTGTTATGAACTCTTGCTGATAAAAATGTTTTAAGCTATATTGAAAATTCAGTATAATTTTTCTGTCATATTTGATGGAAAATTTTGTTTTCATTAAAGTGACATGGTGTTCATTTGCGTCACACTGTAACCTTAATGTAACAGCTTCTTTGCTTTAGTGCTTACCTGTAGACATCTCCTTTATAGTGCAAAACAGCAACTTTTTTCATTTAGAGCTGTAATTAGCTTCTAAATTGTAAAAAGTATTTATAAACACTTTCCAGACTGATTCCAACTATACTATCATTTTTAAGAGGCACTTCCTACTGAAAATGCATTTAGCATGAAATTTTTTTAAAAACTAAAAAACAAAAAAAAAGTTTTAAAAGGGTAAATATTGATTTAATGTACCTTTCAGAATATGTAAAATACAAATGACCATTTTTCATTTGGAAAGAATGCAAAGCACTCAATATTTAAGATTGCACCAAGGTTCTTTTGCTGTCTGAAATCAAACTTTGTGTTTGCCACATTCTTTGACACAGAAGTATATTGATTTGCTTTAGAACTAAATCTGTAGACAGTGAGCAAGTTTTCAGTCCAATGCCAAGCCAATGACATTCCAAAGTAATAAAAATGCCCACAAAACTGCCACACAGTAGTGAATATGGACAAAATGCACATCAAATATTCCAGAACAAGAATGAGGGCACAGGAAATTCCTAATTAAAAATGGGAACAAAAAGGTTCAAAGAAGGTTGAAAAAGCTATTCTATCAGCAGTGTGTTTTCTCTTTGAATATCAGTAGTATTCCTGCTGAGGCTGAAGTCCTGCTTCTGTCATTAATGAGGGTAAAAAGTCTGGGATCCTCTCTTTTTGGCTTTGGCTCTGATTATTTTGTGACCATTTTTGCATCATTCTTCAGTTCTACATTTAGCAGTAATTGCACTGATCACCTTCAGAGATATGGGATGAGTATTAATTTCCAGGATAAGGCAAATAGAGCAGAGATGTAACACAGTATTTCTGCTACAAGAATGACTTTGGACTTAAAGAAGTGAAGAGCAAAAAAGTGTTAAGTAAGTACACACTAAAGTCAATAAAATGTATAATGTTCTATTTCACAGTTCAATATAATGTAAGCTTTTGTTGCTTAAAGAACTTTATTGATATTTACAGATAGACTTTATGGCTAATTCATCACCATGAGAACCTAGATGTGCCTGTCTCACTTTCTGCTCAGTAATGGCTGGACCATACACAGTCTCTTTTCATATCAAGGAGAAGGAAAAAAAAAATTATGAAAAATTAAAGAAAGTCTAACATCCCTGTATCAAAGCAAATTTAACTTGTTAAGATAATTGTCTTGCAATGATTGATCTAGTCATGTCAAGATAATAAGGTTTTTATGATCCTGAGGAGGACTTAATCTAATTTTTGGAGGGATTCTGGTCTCACTGTTGCTGCTTTATCACTTTTAATCTTAACACTTTTATTCAAATTTGCTGTGCAAAATTCAATATATTTTTAGTTGACAGCTGAAGACATAGAATAGTCTTTTCACACTAAGTTTTCCTGTGTTGCAACTGTGCTTTAAATCTTGTTAACATTACTCTGAACAAATCCAATTATGGAGTTATTTTGCTACTTTAGACAAAGAATACCCAGTATAATTTCTCCAATACAATAAAAGTACCTCTTAAAGAAAAAGGAGTAACCTGATTTTGAACAGAAGGCTGCTGGCTAATGGTGTCTTTTATTATTTGGTAAAGGATTATTTGCAATTTAAAGAAAACATATCTAAGACTGTATTGTTCCTCAATAGAATCTACTTGGTTCAGTTTATTGGTTCAGTTTTTTAACTATATTACAGTAAAATAAAGTCTGTATTTAAACCCAAAGATGTTTAGCATTGTCTTCCTCAAGTCTAATTTGTTAATAATGAGATGCTTCTTTTTAAAATTCCCTAAGCCAAAATGGACTATTTCCACAAATCTGGTTAGTAGATAACTCATAAGCATTTATTTGTTTTCATTGATCACAGGGCCTTAGGCACTAAAATATGGTATGGAGGAAAAGGAAAAGCATCATACAATTGGACTGAGATGAGAATAAAACCACTTGTCAATTGAAAACTATCTGGGACAGGGACTGCCAAAGCTGTTACACATGCCCTGCATGGTGAGTCCTAGTTCACCAGCTGGTGTTGTGGACAGGTATATATAATTATTTAGAGTCCTAGAATGGTTTGGGTAGAAAAGAACCTTAAAGCTCACCCAGTTCCAACCCCCTGTCACAGGCAGGGACACTTTTCACTAGATCAGGTTGCTCCAAGCCTTGTTCAACCTGGCCTTGAACACTGCCAGAGATGAGGCAGTCACAGCTTTGCTGGACAACCTGTGCCAGTGTCTCACCACCCACATAATGAAGAATTTCATTCTAATATCTAAACTAAATATACCCTCCGAGTTTAAAGCCATTGCCCCTTCTTCTATCTTTATATTCCCTTGTCAAAAGCACCTCTTCAGCTTTCTCACATTCCCCGTTAATCACTGGAAGCTGCTTTAAGATCTCCCTAGGGCCTTCTCTTCTCCAAGCTGAACAACTCCAACTCTTTCAGCTTGTCTCCACAGGAGAGGTGCTTCAGCCCCCTGATTATCTTTGTGGATTCCTCTGGATTCATTCTAACAGGTATGTTAAATAACTAAATGCAATCAATCCGCAATTTGTCAGTTTCCTTTCCCTCCCCAACATAGCCCCATGGAGCTGATTCCCAGGGCTTGACCCCTCTGCCCACAGAAGTGCACATTCCTGTAGACAGCTACTTGCGCATGGCTCTGTCAGTTCGTAGATGTACAGCTCCCTGTGCCTGCACTGGGGCTGGCAAAGTCCCCTGTGCTCTACCTGACAGCAAGTAGTATTTTCTCCCCCATAAGCAGGGAAAAGTACTTAGTCTACACTTCTTCTGGGATTATTTGTTGTATTTTCTTTTTGGCTTTATCCTCTTTGATTATTTTTAGTTCTTAATCTTATTACTTTACACTTCTGTACAACTGAGCTGAATAAGCTACTTACGCAGCCTCTAAGCTGAATCTATCCAGATGATTTTGAATTTATTTGCTCTGTTCTCCTATACTTACTTTATCCTTCTTTCCAAATTCTATGTCGTTGTCAAATTTAGGTCAGTAAATTTTATAATTTATATAAACAAATTTATATAAACAAAAATGGCCCTAATGCTGTGCTTTCTGAAATTCCTTTTAACTCCTTCCTGAACTGCTTATTTTAGTTACAGTATTTGCTCCTTAGACCAAAAATAATCCCTTGGGAATTCACATGCCTTTCTGAAAAGAATGCATCCCTTATTTGTAGATCAAACTCTTCTAAAATCTGCTTTAGCATAAGTACCACATTTCTCTATTTTTCAACATCTAAATATGCATTCTTGTATTCTTCAGAATATAGAAAAAAGCCAATAGTCACAGAGTGCAGCATCCTCAGAAGAACTCCATCATGGGCCTTGAGTCTCCTTTTGCACTGAACAAATCACTTGGCCTCCTCTGACAATCATGCAGGAGAGGAATTCACCATGTTGAGTATTATTTTTCACTAAACACTTGAGAGGTTCTACACACATGGTTAACATGCCATGCAGAAGCACACTCTCTGTAGTCTTCAACCTTCAAATTAATTTGTTAATATTTTTTTTTGCTCCTGATAGCTCAATATGTTCTTGTTTTCATTATTGTTCACCAGTATCTCCTGGTTTGCTCCTTAAATAAAACATTTTCCCCTAGGTGATACAAAGTGAGCCAGCAGAAAGATGTTCTCATTTGACTCTCTGTGACATGTTTCAGAGTGCAGTGAAGTTCTCTGGAATTTCCAAATAATGTTATATAAATATATTTCCAGTGCAACTCCCAAAATACATCAAAATACTTGTTCTCAATTAGCATTAATTTTGCTTTCAGTAATGAATGGTCTTTTATACGTATTGATGCTCTTAATTCTTCCTTCTGATATGGGAGTTAGCACTGAATGCTTTTTTTTCTGTGTGAGCAAATGCCCATAAGAGGATCAGGTGTGCAGTCTCTAAGAGGAATTTTTTAAGCCTTATTTCTTCCTTCCGTGTACTCAGTCTCCTTGTCAGAGACCCTTGTACTATTCATAATCTGAAACCTCCAGACTGTACAGACTGTTTTTAAGAATCATGTATCAGGCCATATGGCTTTTTGGCACAGAAACTTCTAATCAGTCAATACTTACTGGCTTATTTATGAACTTTTCTTTGCACCCACACGCCAGATAAGCAAGACAGAAGGAGTGCTCTAATGAGGATTATTCTTGCTTCTGAAGTTTATTCTTAAGGGGACATCAGTGACCCCTAACTTGTAATTCCTGAAAAGTAATAGCATGACACTTGTTTGATACATAGACAGACCAGGCTGCGTCTCTTGCTGCACACTGGCAGTTCTGCAGAAGGATGTTGTTCACACCGGAAGACGCTGCTGGTACTTGCTTTCTTTTCAGCAGAACAGGAAAGCATGAACTGGCTGGTTGCCGCCAGCTCTTGGCAAGACATTGCCCTTTCCTTCATGGAGTGATAGGTAGCATAACCCCTAATTCCTGTGCAGAAGCATAGGAGCAGCTGGACCTTTTGACCCTTACCATGCGGGTCCTCGGTACTACGTCTATTAATTTCATTTTACAAATAACTATAGATATCTGACTTTTTCTATTACAATTAAATAAAGGGTATCTTAAAAACTTGTACATATAAATCCATGCTGTGTGTTTTTCTACAGGTTACAGGATTAAACAGCAGCAGCAACAGAAAAATCAAGGCTGAAAACATGGATCGTTTTGGCTGTTCAGTGAGCAAGTACATGCAACTACAGTTAGATAATTCACTAAAGCAACTGGACAGTGCTCCCCATTTACTGTATTTATGCATGTCTAATCCCTGTGAGGTTCAGCAGCAGCACAGGGTATATATTCATGTAGGTATTAGCAAATGCCTGCTTCCTTGTTCCATTTTTTTGAATTATAGCAATACCCCCTTTTTATTATGTGCAGGTCATTAAGGTATTCTTTTTGGAGTACTGGTGCATTTAGATGGTGAGAGCTTCTGTAGGTGTCAGTAGCATATGTGAAAACACAATAATCCCAGCACTCTTTAATGCTGTAATTCAAAATGCTCCCAGTAGGAAATCTGATTAGTAATAAAAATAAGTCTTGAGAATTAGTTGTTTGCATGCAGAAGCTTTTTTTTTTTTTTTTTCTTGAATGTGTTGGAAGGTGTGGTGGAAAACAGAAGCACTGATGAAGACTAAATGGAATAGAGCTGACTTTGTGCAGCAACTCCAGAGATGTTAAATCTTCTTTTGCTCACTTACACGACCAGGCTAGTGATTCCCCTCCCCTGCAAGACTCTCAATCATTTTGTGCAGAGCACCTGAGGGGGTTTGCAGCTCTTTCTGCCATGCTTGAAACCTATGTTCCTTTCCTTTCACTAATGAATCATTTCTCATTTCTTCTCTTTCAGGGGTCTGGTTTCTCTCCTGAAGCAGCTATGCACATTTTAAGAGGCAGAGCAGATTTTGGACATGGGAGGCTTTTCATGCAAATGATTGGTTGAGTTTATCTTCAAGACAGTGAAGATATTTGGTACATAGGGAAGTAAAAAATGGACTTCCAGTACTTAGAAGGAGCAAACTCATTTGTCACAACAAACCCAGAGAAATGTTCTTGGTGAAATTGTACTCCCTACCTTGGTTTCCCCTCCAGTGAAGAGCTCTTATGGTAGCTGTTATTTACTGGATAAGCTCAGGGTTGATCCCTGCAGACTTCTGGTGTCCTGCAATCATCTCTCAGCAGCCCCATACTGCCAGTGGGATGTTCCCAGCAGCAACAGAAAGACACTTCGTGTCTCCTGCGCCTGTTCTCTCCAAGCACTGAACAGATTGGCAGCAGATGAATGTGTAACTTGGTAACTTTGCTTCTGGGCACAGCACTGGGCACAGGACGTCCATCTGAAACAAATATATGGTGTAGAGGAAAAGGGGAGAAAGATACAATATTGGTGAGACACAGGCACACTGAGGTGTTTCCAGCTGTTCCATGTTTGTAAAAGTGGGTTTATCTTGATGAGTTCTCTACAGCTTAATTAATCCTGCTAAAGTTATTGTGATTTCTCTTCATCAAAAAAAGTTGTCATATCTGAACCTCAAAGAAAGCCAGAGAAATGAACCTTCTGTTTGAGAAATACTGTGGACATTTCTTGTATTTTTAAAAGTATTTTAATATTAAAATATATTTTTTCATTATTTATTTCTAAAATATTTTTTACAGATTTTTCCAAATTATTTTCTAAATCTTTCCTTTGTCAATACCTTTACAATTGTAGTCCAAAGGAAAACTATCTTTTGAGTTCAAAATGAAAACAGTTTCTGAATTACGAAATGCTGGGAGAAATGTTTCCACAAGGAAGTCAGTAGCTGTATGGGATAATGAAGTCATCAAAAGGGACCTACCTGGGGCCAGGAAACCTCTTTTCACTGAGAAACAAGCTACTTTCAGCTGTTCCTCTGAGTTCGAGGTGTTCTCTATGCAGACTTTCATTTTTCTAAAACCTTTAACGAAAAGGAAATACAAAGTAGAATCCAAAAGAGGTAGAAAATACAAAAGAAAGCCTTGTTTTTGAAAACTCACTAGATACTCTCCTCGGTTCTTTAATATGATGAAACCAAAGGATCTCGCATTTGGTAGTTCAGCTTTCCCAATCTAAGCAGTTCCACCATGTGATGTCCAACATAAAACTGCATGCATCCAGAGACAGAGCATCAGGACCTCATCTCAGAGTGATGTTCAGAAAGAAGGGATGTTCAGAAGAGAATGCCACAGTTAGCTGAACCACTGGCCACAGTTTTAGCAGCCCCACACTCAAAACAGAGGACATGAAGGAGAGGAGCCACTGATTACAGCTCAAATTCACTGATGGCTATAGACAACACCATGACAAAGTCTAAAATTTCTGACTTCACAGGCAGAAACCAAATGAGATAAGCATATCTGCAACATGTTTTTGCCTTTGAGTACATCAGGCCAATCCTCTGCCTAATCAAGCACAACCAGACAACTCAGCCTTTTTCACAGAGAGCCCAGCTTATGGCCAAAGCAATGTCTCTAGTGTCAGTCCAGAAGTAATTTATTATTAATTTTAATTGTTTATATATAATATCCTATAAATCTCTATAAAGAACTAATATGCTGACCAAACCCAAAACGGATTTAAAAAGAAAGCTCCAGGACTGTCATTAATCGGATGATGAACAACTTCCAATATTAGAGGACAAATAGCAGCTATGAACTTGCTATACCACTGAAACAGAACCAGAGATGAGAGATGGGCACTCTGCACTTCTGAACACAGGAATATTTTGTCACACTGTCATCAGATACAATTTGTGATGTATAGTTAAATAACCTTTACTTTCATCCCTCCAGTGTAAAAGATGAAAATCTTTTAAAAGCGAGAGTCCCAAAGAAATGTAAATACAGTGTATTCACTACTGACATTTCAAAAGACTTTGCCCCACCACTGGAGACAGCTATTCTCTATTATCAGGTTTCCTGTCAGTCATGTTGATTAAAGTTGATAAATACTGCAAGCCACTTGGGGTAGGCTAAAGGACACAAAAGAAAAATGTAAGTTATTTGAAAAGGGCCATATTTCTTGGGAAATGAAACATAGACCATATTTGCTTGCATTTCTTAACTTGAAAACCAATTTCTCTTATTTACTAATTTATTTATTTTCTTTTCCCTAAAAGTAGTACATCTGTAATGTAAGTAATGGAAGAGTACTTTGCATGGATTTATGTTACTGAAAGTTAGCACAATTTATCTGCATTCACACACTATTGTGTTTATTGACCTTGAGCAATAAGTGACAATTCACTAGATCAGTTGTTGAAATCTGCGTCCAGTAATAGTTGCATCCTAAAGAAACATGAGTCCAAATGCATCAGGAGCATTGTGGTGTTCTTTGCAAGACTAACGTATCAGTCCTGGAAGCAAACTGCTTTTGAAAGCATGCCATATATTCTTTATAAATATTTAATATGCAAAAGACAGAAGATCAGGTTGATATAATTCATAGGGTCAAATCAGTTACAAAAATTCTTCTGGTTGCTATTGCATATGCATTACTTTAAATCCTCTAAAAGTTTTCAGCAGAAGTAGCTATTGATTTCAGAATTAATATTAGAAATACATTGATTTCTGCTTGCCATCAAAGCAAGGAAAAAGAACAACACTACCACAGAATGAACTACAGATAGAAAAAGGTAATTTTTTTTTTTTTTATTTTCTCTTTCAGTAAGAACAAGCGAAAATGGGATGATAAAATAGTGGAAAAGAGCTGGAAGAACAATAAAGCCCAAATCCAGGCACACTTCGTCAATTATGACTTTACATTAAACATCAGTGGAGATAGTTACACAAATGTAGTGGCGCATGTGAATGTCCAGGAGCAGAAGTTTAAAACAGAAAATATTTTCCATGAATACTGCTCTCTTTATCTTGTCAAATTTTCTAGAAGAATACTTTTATAACTTGACTCAATCTTGTAATTAGACTAGTAGAAGGCATAAGATGATGGAATCCAAGTGGGGTGTCTTCGGAGAAAATAAACCACAACTGCGAGAATGAAGACCTTGGGCCCACTGTAGGAGAGGATCTGGTTCAAGACCATCTTAAAAACATGAAAGTGCACAAGTCCATGGCACCTGATGGAATCCATCCACATGTCCTGAAGGAGCTGGCGAATGAAATTGCTAAGCCACTGTCCATATTTGAAAAATCATGGCAGTCAGGTGAAGTTCCCGATGACTGGAAAAAGGGAAATGGAACCCCCATTTTCAAGAAGGGGAAAATGGATGACCTGGACAGACCAGTTAGTCTCACCTCTGTGCCTGGCAAAATCTTGGAGCAGATTCTCCTGGAAGGCATGCTAAGGCACATGGAAAACAACAAGGGTGTTGGTGAAAGCCAGCATGGCTTCACTAAGGGGAAATCTTGCCTGACCAATTTGGTGGCCTTCTATGATGGGGCTACAGAACTGATGGACAGGGGCAGAGCAGTTGATGTCATCTACCTGGACTTGTGCAAAGTATTTGACACTGTCCCACACAACATCCTTGTCTCTAAATTGGGGAGACATCAATTCAATAGGTGGACCACTGGGCTGAAAAAGAACTGGCTGGATGGCCACACAAAGAGTTGTGGTCAATGGCTCAGTGTCCAGCTAGAAACCAGTAACAAGTGGTGTCCCTCAGGGATCGGTGTTGGGGCCGGCCTCGTTCAACGCCTTTGTCAGTGACATGGACAGTGGGATTGAGTGTGCTCTCAGCAAGTTTGCCAATGACACCAAGCTGTGTGGTTCAGTTGATACGCTGGAGGGAAGGAATGCCATCCAGAGGGACCTTGACACGCCTGTGAGATGGCTGATGCCAACCTGATGAATTTTAACCATGCCATGTGCAAGGTCCTACACCTGGGTCAGGGCAACCCCAGGCACAGGTACAGGTTTGGCAGAGAAGAGATTCAGAGCAGCCCTGAGCAGAAGGACTTGGGGGTGTCCTTCTTTGAGCATGAGCCGGCTGCAGTGTGCGCTCACAGCTCAGAAACCAACCGTCTCCTGGGCTGCATCAAAAGGAGCACGACCAGCAGGTCAAAGGAGGTGATCCTGCCCCTCTACTCTGCTTTTGTGAGACCTCACTTGGAGCATTGTGTGAAGTTCTGGTGTCCTCGACATAAAAAGGACATGGAACTGCTGGAGCAAGTCCAGAGGAGGGCCACGAGGATGATCAGGGGACTGGACCACCACCCATATGAAGACAGGCTGAGAAAGTTGGGGCTGTTCAGCCTGGAGAAGAGAAAGCTGCGTGGAGACCTCAGAGCAGCCTTCCAGTATCTGAAGGGGGGCTATAGGGATGCTGGGTATGGACTCTTCATTAGGGACTGTAGTGACAGGACAAGGGGTAATGGGTTAAAACTCAAACAGAGGAAGTTTAGATTGGGTATAAGGAAGAAATTCTTTACTTTGCGGGTGGCGAGGCACTGGAACGGGTTACGCAAGGAAGTTGTGAATGCTCCATCCCTGGTGGTGTTCGAGGCCAGGTTGGACAGAGCCTTGGATAACATGTTTAGTGTGAGGTGTCCCTGCCCATGGCAGGGGGTTGGAACTTGATGATCTTAAAGTCCTTTCCAACCCTAAGTCTTCTATGATTCTAAGAAAAAAAAAAAAAAATCACCAAACACTTGAGAGAAAGCTGAAACTCCTGTTAATTAAATTATTTTTTTTTTAGTTAAGAAAATATCTTGTGTTTATAGTAAATGATTCATTAAATTCAGTATGCAGCTATAAAAGTATTTTATGACCCACACTTTTTTTGGTTAATACCATGAACTCTACTGCCAGAAGAATGTATTGATTTAAACTCATAGGAGTTTGTAAAAAGACCTGCAGAAACTTAAAAAAAAGTTATATGGGTTTGGAAATTCTGAACTAAGCACAGTTTTCATTAGTATTTTAAGAACATCATGCATCCATTTACCTTTCTGAACTTATTGTTTAGCTGTATATTTCCTACAGCAGTGGTAGTAGTTGAAAATTTAATGCAATAAAACTGCATTACATTTCTGACAAACCATAAAAGAAAGAAATCCAGTCCCGTTCCTATATTTCTTTGGCACAAAGCTGCATGGTTTTTATAAGGAGATTATTTTTTAAAGAGCACAGTGTGAAAGTGAGTGCACCTTTTTAAGAATGTCTCAGTCTACCTGTGCAGAAATCTAGCTAATTGAGAAAACTAGCATACCTTTACAGAAATTTTAATACTGCTACCTTGGGTCTAGTTTTGAACGTTTATCCATCATAAAAATCATACTGCAATGAATCAGATTACAAACCCTGATGAGAATTCTGCATATGTGGCTAACTATACCATTACAATTTAGTGAGAAAACCATTATGTATTGACAAAGGAAAAGATTTTTTTTTGAATTCTGGCATTTTCCTCAGGCTTTAAAGAGTTCTCAATAAAGAAATATTCTATGATGCAGCAACATAAAAGTGATCAAGATTGTATGTTGCACAGACTTTTCTTTACTCTCTTTTTAAAATAATTAGATTTTTTTGCACAGTGGTTTCTAGTTTTTAGGTGTTTTCATATCAGAGTATAGTTCATGAAGTTGCAATGGGAAAGACCTGATGACTATCATGAACTGAAAATGGCAATGGTTTCTTGCAGGCTGTAGGTGAGGCAAACAGGATAACACTGTTACTTTTTAAATGAATAGATGCCATTGCAGGAAAATAAATTACTGCAAGGTCTTTGAGCCTAGATTATCACTTTTTTTTTTTTTTTTTTTTATATATATATATATAAAAACTGTTCAGAACTATACTAGCAACAGTAACAAGATTTTATTTGCTCAGGATTTCTAGCAGAAACTGGTAGCTTACACAGCTCTTGATGCTCTGTTTTTTATGTGACAAATTCAGTTTATATAAAAGGTACAGGATTTTTTTTCTACATTAGAATAAGAAAAAAGAGTAAAATGCTGGAAGCTAGTAGTCTACCACAATAGTTTAAACTATTCATGTCACAGAAGCAACATGAAGAGCACCTTAAGTGTTCAGAAGCAAATGCGACAGTGATAACTTCAGATGAAATGAAGCAAAATGTGAAAAATTTATCTTCATGTACAGTTTCCTAACGAACAGAATGGCCTCCATTTATCTTACTTCTTTTTCTGTTAGACTGATTAGTTAACTGGCTTCAAAAGCAAAACATGAATGAGCTGACAAATTGTTCCTTTTGACTTTTGTGTAGTCCAAGAGTAAATACAAGATTTAACATTTAATCACTTAAACCAGCAGATCTGGCTACAAGTTAAGATGTGAATAGATTAACCGAAATGTGCTGTCATAACATAGAAAAGAGTCTTACTTTTTACACATACTTTAAATGCATCGCAAAGATAAACAAGGGTCAGCACCTTAACTTTATCCTACATATGACCCTACTAAATTCAAACACAAGGAAAAGACAATAATATGTTTATTGTTTAACATTAGAAAACACAGAGAATTTTAAGGAAGAAAAAGAAAACCTCTATGTGCTGGACACAGTAGATGTAAAAATACAGGCCCATGCCTTTACTGGTCTACAATCACTCATGGATTTTTAAAATACTTACCCTATCATCACTTGCCTTTATTTTTAAGAACTATCTCTTTGTAGGTTGTTTGCAGATGCCATGTATACATCTACTAGTCATATCTCTGGA
The DNA here is from genome assembly GCA_009867235.2 of Psittacus erithacus. Classification (NCBI taxonomy): domain Eukaryota; kingdom Metazoa; phylum Chordata; class Aves; order Psittaciformes; family Psittacidae; genus Psittacus; species Psittacus erithacus. The sequence continues at coordinate 19,667 of WYDI02042279.1, forward strand.
AAGAGAAGTGCAAATAAATCCTGTTTATGTCAACAGAAACATAAATGTCATTGCCTAATGCTGGTACCTGCCAGGTAGCAGCTGGATCACTCACCATGAAAACCATTAAAAAGAAGTCAGTTTTCCAAAGGTGGGGCTTGGGGCTGCATGCAATTCATGACAGCTTTAATGGCAGTCTAATTTCTATGTGTTTAATTTTGAGACATCTCAAAAGACCCTACCAGGTAAGGCTCTTAGAAATTCAGATTTTTTTTAGTAATAGTCTGAAGTACAAATACAAAGATGTTCAAAATCCTTTCTAGCTTATGAAGATCTTTGCCTTCTGTCTTAAGTTATGATACACAGTTTTATAGGCAGTGATATTTCCCTTGATCTTTTTGCATGTGTTTCAGAGGCAGAATTGTGTGTAATACATTAAAACATTTTTAGCTTTTTGGATTTCGACCAATTTTCAAACTTCTAATTGGTCTGTTGGATATCAAAGATGAGAACATCCTTCCACATGCAGTCTTCAGGAGGTATGAATCCTTAGGTTTGGCATGGTCTCATAATTTCAGTAGTCTTTCTAAGGCACCCAAACTACATTTGGCTTAATTTCATGGCAGGTTTTATTAGCATATACTCTGATGTCCAGATGCTTGGTGATACCATTCTTTATATATCACCACTAGCACCTGAACTGCTGAAGAGTTAAACCTTCTAAGACTCGTTTGCTGGCTTGCTAAGAATCTTTTAAAAAAGGTTTTCGTTGTAACCCTATTCCTTCAATCTCTCATGCATTGTCAAAAGAGCTATTAAAATCTGTTACTGTTATAGAAATCTACAAGCTATCCTGGAATGCTCTGGAGCTATGCTTTGAATTTAACTTACAAAAGGTATGCTCCAGTCTGCTGCAGCCTGAGGTTTTCTGTGTCATAAACTGAAAATTGTTTCTGGTTTAGACATTTTAATCTCAGCTCCCCCAAGAGCCCTGGAAACTGGGCTGACCATGCAGATATTTTCTAGGCCTGTGTTAATTTCTTTCAAATGTATCTTGCCTGTCCAACTGCTTCACTTTTTTGATCTTTTGTTATTTTCATTTACTTCCCCTGAAATTCCTTTCTTTGACATTTTTAGTTTCTATAACCTGATATTAAAAAAAAAAAAAAAAGTGTAACCTGTCTCATGCTCCTTTGTACATATTCGTATATGTATATAAATATATGTGTACAGACCTCTCACTTCCAAGGCTGTTCAAAGGGAAACTCTTCAAGAGACAGTGCAGCCTAGAGGCCATCCACTCAGCATGGGCAGAAAGACATTGGAGCTCTATACTATCTATTTTATCTACCCTGCTAATAACCTGTAGATGATTTTGTACCCCTCTGACTTCATGTGCCTGCCTTGAGGATCTTTTTATATAAATCTTTAAGGACCTTCATTGTTTGCTTTTTTTCCTTCTCACTTACAGCTTGTAAATTTGTCCTGGGTTCAGCAGTAGCAGTCATTTTTCTCCTTCTCAGTAGCTGGTGCAGTGCTGTGTTTTTTGACTTTCAGTCTGGGAACAGTGCGGATAACACCGATGTTTGTAGCTACTGCTTAGAATGTTTAGACTGACCAAGGACTTTCTGAGCCTCAAGCTCTGCCAGGGAGGAGGAGAAGCCGGCAGGAAGCAGAGACAGGACACCTGACCCAAACTGACCAAGGAGGTATTCCATACCACAGCACATCATGCTCAGGATATAACTGGCAGTTACCCGGAATGGCTAGTTCACTGCTCAGCTGGGCTCGGTGGTGAGCTGTTGTGTTCTCTTCCCTTGTTATTTCCCCTGTCATTTTTTATTATTGGTGATAGCAGCAGTGATTTATGTTACACCTTAGTTAATAGACTGTTCTTATCTCAACCTGTGGGAGCTGTATTCTTTTGATTCTCCTCCCTATCTCTCTGGGAGCTGAGGGAGGAAGGGGAGAGTAAGTGAGAAACTGCATGGCTGATTTATGGCTAGGCTTAAACCACGACAACATTGCTTAGCACAGAGAACCTGCGACCTCAGTTAAGGCCAGTAAGAGTTACTGGGCTGCAGCACTGAGGGAACTATGCTGAGGGTTCCTTTTGTTCCAAGACCAAGCAGACCCTGCAGCACCTTCACAGAACACATCTAATCCAGGTTGCACTTTTTTCACAAATGATATCTAGTTAAAAAAGTTTGTGCAATGTTACCTCTGGAATAAGCCCAAAGGAAAGACGTTAAAACAAATATGCATGCAGACGTGTTCAAAATATTTACCTTTTTTGATTTTCCAGTTCCAGCTTTTTTTTTTTTTTATTTATCTGAATGAGGGCCTCAGTTTATGCAGATCAGCTTTTTCTTCTGGACTCTACACCACAACATAAGAAAATTGATTTACAAGACAGACAGCAAATAGACTTCTGTGGAGCCCTGAATTCAGCTTCCTGAATTGCCAAGCACCAACACTGCCACTGCATTTGAGAGTGGTACAGCTTCTGTCCATGCACGAGAGACAGCTGTGCTGGAGACCTAATATGACAAGAGCCTACCATTAGGAGATGACAAAGATATACAGAGAGATAGCATGGGTAAAACACAACTGTATCCAGTTCTCCTTTCCCCTTCCTATTTCCCTGTATCTGTGAAGGAGTTCTAGGTTGTGCCAGAAGCAATATTGATTGAGCATGACATACTAAACTATACTTAACATATATAAATTCCAAGAGTCTATATTTTCATCATAAAAAGCAGACACTTCTATGTATATACTGCTATCTCAAACTTCTCCAAGAGCTGAACAAGCTTATTACTCTTAAAAACAAGATCACTCTGAGAGCTGAGAGGCTGGTTGTCTAAATGAAAATGTAATTTTAAGTGCAAGATATTTCCTCACATTTGTATATACTTCCAGATTTGTATCTGGAAAGATATTTATGCTGCTGATACTATTTGAATAACTCACATTCATTAATGACTGGGTTGGTACTTTCAACTGATTCAGTAAATAGGGATGATGATTACAGACAAAGGGTTGTGTTTATCACACTTTTCCAATGACAGACTCTAATTCAGTCAAGAACTGGATTAATGTCATACTCAAAAGCCTTCATCAATAAGTTATGCTTCCCACAGTGGAGATGCTGAATGAAATGAAAATAACAACCAAACTAATAATATCCTGTAGACAGACTATTGAAGAAAAAAGTTGAGTCATGCAAAATTTTTTGCATTTTGAGGGAAGTTTTGATATTTTGGAAAAAAAAGAAAAAGGAATCGTCCACCCTGACATATAAACCTATCTTTTATAAGAACCAATCTTCTGTAAGACCCAATCTTCTATACAATCAGTGAGGAAATACCATTCATACGATATTTTATATCAAAATATTGATATCATCATGGTTGCTACAAGTTTGGGTTTTTTAATTGCTTCACAAAAGTACGCTCAAGTTTTTACTTCCTAAATTTAGTTTTCTATATCAAAATTACTTTTTCTTTGTACTGCTATGAAACAATTTCATACTTATGTTGTAAATGCAAAAAATTTACTAATTACACCAAAATACATATATATTTAGGAAAGAATATTTTTGAAAAAAACACTTTAAAATTACATCATTCAGTAATTTTTAATCTTTTCAGCATTTTATAATGTAGTGAAATCATTCAAGGAACCATAAAGAAAATTGGCCAAGTACTTTAGATTCATCTGCATATAACAAAAAGTAAGTACACATTTAAATTTACATGTAAATAACTCCTAACACTTAAAAGTGTGGTAATGTACATATTTCTTTACAAATATCAGAAACAGTAAGAATAAGTTTTCCAGCTCAAAGTTATTTGTTTGACATTTTCCAAAATTAATGTCATATTTTGCATCAACGCAGCTGATATGTATCTTGATAATTGTATCAGCTGAGAGCTTTTCTTCACCCACCTAGGTGATGTCTTTTGAGACGTCTCATTCATAAACATCAGAGATCATAGAAATTTCATAGAAAACTCCTCATCTCTTTACTGTAAAAGCAAGTGCGGATGTCTTTTGGCAGCCCAGCTTGCTTGATTGCTTGGGTATGAGGAAAACCTTTTCCTGACAAATCTCCCCTGTGACTTACCGAGACTGTAGTTCCAGCCACAGCTCTTCCAGCTGCAGCCCTTCAGTTCCTGTCCAGATTCAGTTTCCAAAAGGAACTTTTTCCTTATTCTTCTGAAAAATAAGAAAACAGGAAAAAGACACCAAAATATAAAAATGGGAATAGTCATCCAAAGGAAGAAGCAAATGATGGTAAATTTAGCACAATTTCTTCCTAAAAATGAAATGCAATGATGTGAAGAATATAATTAAGATGACCTGTAAAGAACTTTGAAGTGTTCTATAGTCAATCAAGTTCACATGGTATGTCACAGAGGGGAGATAGAGATTTTGCATAGGTCAGGCTTGTTAAAGACAACACTACTAATATCACAACAATTTTCTAGATATTGGACTATGCTGAACTTTAACTATATTAAATGAAAGCTGATCAGCAACAAGAATGCATCTTAGATCTAAGAAATGATGAGGAATGCGTAGGAATTAGCAAAGCAAAAGAAAAATGTTAAGAATGAAAATACAGTTACCTCAACTCCAACCTCAAGAATATTAAAATATAATATAAATACATTATTCTATATATTGTAAAGCAAATTCAAGCTTAGATAGGAAACAGCATTAAAGGAGGTTGGTTTTACTCTATTGTATGTCCTTTAGAGTGCAAGAGGAAAATGAATGCTGAATTGCATGCAATTAGCAAATCAGTCAACTCTACCTGCAAAGCAACACAAAGTGATTTTATAGATTCTTTCTTTTTTGTTGAAAAAAAATGTTGTCAGTATTGTGGCAACAATAAATTCTATGTCTTGTAGGCACACCTCAGCAGTGGTGTACATAGAGGGTATGTCTACTCACAATGCAGAATGGATGGAGGATTGTTCTGAAGGCATAGCCAACAGCCTGGCCTTCAAATCACATAACAGGTGCTGGAGAGCATGTGCTTTACTATAGTTTAAAGGGCATTCACATGACCACATTCAAAAATCTCAAAGAATAATAAGCTATTTCAAATCCTGTATTCCCACTGGAGATAGCTTTAGTCATAGTACTGTCTGAAAAAAACAGGCACAAAAGGAGTTTTCATGCTGCAGCAGAATTAAACAACATTTAAAAAAATATTGACATCACTTTGGTGAGGTGCTTACATTGCAGGGAGATATGCAAAGTCTCTGACAGTAGGTGGATTAAGTCCTTTCCAAAGATTTGGTTCTTCTTAGTAGCAGCTGAACATCCTGTTGACATAACGCCAAAGTTAATAAATATTGCTTTTTATAAGTACATTCACTGCTAGCCTTCTTCTCCTATCTTTTCCCCATTCTGGCAGTGAAATAGAACATAGATGGAACAAAAAGTGATGCAAACTAATTTTAGTTTTAAGTGGGCATTTTGCAACATGCTTCATAATATCTAGGATTTAACAGCCAAGCAAATATGGGACACATTTTTAAAAATTAATTGAAGCCTGTCCTTCTAATGAATCAATTTGTAATCACTTGAAAAGATGGAGTTATGCCTTGCTTTCTTAATGAAAGGGTGGCCCCAGCATTAAAGTCATGTCTCAGTAAAAAAGTTTTTTTGCCTTTAATTTCTTCCAGGTGGTTGAAAAGTAACTCAAAGTCTACAAGATATCTCTGGCCTTAAAAGAGATGCAAAAGTTCAGCAGTAACAAGCCAATATGGTAATCTACTTGAGAGAAGCTTTTAAAACAGCAAGCTGATTATTTTAGAAATTGTCTCATCTACATAGTTTCCTGCAAGAACTCAGTTTTTTTCAAAATGAAAATGAATATAGGATGATCAAATATTTTTACATGCATAAAATCACACTGAAATTCTGCTAAGAGGAATTCATTCATTTAATACAATGACTTGTTGTCTCCCCTGTTGAATGTATGCTCCAAAATAGGGACTGTGTTTGTAAAACAGAAAATTCAGGCTCTATATATAAGAAATATTTTGCGGCTGTGTGCTTATTTTTGGCTATATAAAAAAGTCACATCAAATAACCAAATTTGTGGCTCAAGTAACTTAATTCATTCTCTTAAAGCAATATACATTTTAACAACTTTTTTTCTTTCAAAACGTATGCAGCCACTAAAAAGAAAACTATCCTCTAAGAATGACATAATGTTATAGTGGAAATCTTAATTGGGAAACAAATGGCTATAGAAACAGATCCAATCTGAATCAAGTATTTCACAGCATGACTCCTATTATGGATTCGAAAGAGCAAGCCTATCTGTTGCAAATGAAAAGCAAATTGCTCATCCACAATCTAGTAATTAAGACAAACAAATAGCAGTTTTAATAATTGTTCTAGCTGGCTTAATGCATCATGTTAATAAACATACTCTACATTGTTAACCTGGAACAAAACCAGGGCTGTGATCTGTTAAGGCCATAAAAATAACTAATACACCATAGTAACCTACAATATTCTCCAAGCCCAGCAGAATTATCTTGAAGCATCAAGGCTTAGAGCATTGAGTTTTACTACTCTTATCACCTGGAATGAAAATGTCAATCCCAAATTAGTTAATTTTGGTGGTGATAACAAAATTTCAAAACAAGTTTATTTCAACCAGTCAAAAAAGAAAGTTGCCATCAAATTTTTCTGTGCCCCAAAGTGAAATTAAATTTTTCAGTTTCTAATAAAATATGTACTTGCTTATAAGCATCTACTCTTTATGTATTACTGCATGACAGCTTTAGGGTCATTAGTTTATTGCTTATGTGCCGTTGCATTGGTCTATGTGATACAGAACAACATTATATTTTAAGTATCATATAGTCTGAATCTAAAATCTTATTCCTTCAAAAGTACGTAATTATGGAGCAGGATTAAATTAGCTTGTAATTTATTGGAGGACTTAGAGCCAACAAATGCTGAAATGATATTACATCAGCATTCGTAGTGAGCTGTGCATTTGCCATTTTATCCCAATGCAAATTTACATGTACATACAAACCACTATTTTTTATAGCTTAAAAAGTATTTTTATTTAGAGGTTGATATTTTAGTAGTGCTACAATGTAATTACAGATTATTTATTTGCATGAAATATAGTCAGAACTGAGCCAAAACTCCCAGGACTCTTATTCTGTTACTATACTTTTCTAAAACACTATGTCAACAGATTCAGGTGAACAGAACTTTCTTATCACTCTTGGCAGGCTTTAATTCACAGCATGAGATAAGAAAAAAGGATCTATATTATAAGTGTCTCAGACTGTGGTTGATATTAACTCACTCACTTAATTCTATTTACTCTATTGCCAGGTTAAAAAAATAAGTAGACTGCAAGTAAATCTGAATTGTGCTATTCTGATCTGTTAACTCAGTTTCTTAAAAAGATGGTACAATAACAAATGAAGTATGAATTTGTATTCTTTTACCATTTCTGTTTTGCTCAAATTTATCTACATAAAGTAGAATTTAAATCTAATTTCTACATGCCTGTACGCCCTCATGCTGTATAATGGATTTGATTAATGCAAGCACCCTGTATCAGCCCAGAATATTTGATTCTGCATAGGTTTCCTATTCTGACAAACAAGAATATCTGGGTTTTTCTGATTTTGCCTTGTTTTGGGTTTTTGTTTTTGTTTTGTTTTGTGTTGTTTTTCCTGAAAGATGTAACAGTTTTAAAATAAGTGTTAGTCCTGTCTGGTGCTGAATACATAGGGGCTTAAATAGATACAGAAGATAGAGTGTTATCCTGTGTCAAAAGTATGAGAGTTTATCCATATAAATATTGACTTCAGGAAGCCTTCAACCAGATTAATAACTTCAAGAATATATTGTTGATCCACTTTTGTACTCAAGCAGGAGCTCAAATACTGGCCTAATTTTTTAAATTATGCCTGCAAAAAGGTAAACAAAAATCAAAGACGGACTGATGGTGCAAGCCCATATTTTTTATATCTAGATAACTGAAATACTACCAGCTGTTGCTTTCCCTAAAACAATCCAAAGGTAATAAAGATACCGTGACTATTCTGATTATGTCATTCATATGTTGGGGAAATAGCAGAGAATTATGGGCAACAGCAATGTGCCAGTTATAATGAGTCTTCCCTAAGACAACTTTTTTCAAACTGAAAATGAAACTCATTCACAAGCTTTTTAAACTCAGAGATACAAACATGCAGAGACCAAGAGGTTAATCATACTTGCAGCCTTGTCCTTCAAACTGAACTAGTTTGAATTAGTCCAAATAATGTGTCTTACCGAATATATTTCTTTTACTGTACTCTTACGTTTTAGCTCTCACTTTCGAAAATATATGAATACTTGGTTTTCTTAAATAATTTCTAAATCCAGGACTTTTCTATATGCAAACATTTTGATATTATGGGTTTCTGGTTTATTCCCCTACCTTGTTTCTACACCATACTTAGAGCTTTAAAGAACAGCTTTATCATAGATATGTTAGTTGAAGGAAAGGAAACTATTTTGAATTCCCAACAAGACCTTAAAAATGAAGCACGCACAGTGTCCCAGACATCCCAGAATGTTTTCTCATTCCAGTTTTTCCAGCATTACTTGTTTGTATTACACAAATATTATAGGCTTCTGTCTTTTGTTTCAGTGTGAGCTCTTTCACCAGATAAGAAAGATCCTGGGAGTCTAGAAGATAAAAAGCAGAAGTTAGGACAGTAAATTACGTCAAAGAAGCTGTCCCTCTTAACTAGAGCTAGATAGAGCTACAGATATCTCACTGCTTCCTGCCTCTTCAAAACTCGATTTTATAAACCTAACAGACCTAATTAGATTTAGTACTCTGTCTTCCTTTTTGACTGCTGCTGAACAGGAAGCAATCCACTGTTACTTCACATCTTTTTCTCATTTCAAGGTAGAAAATGTAGAGCCCAGCACTTTGAATTTACTAATTCATACACTGCAGATGGCTTTTGCTTTTTCCATTGTCATTTGTCTGCTTCCTCTTTTCTCATTGCTCCCGCTTCTTCTCTGTTTTTCAAAGACAGCATATACACATGCTCAAATCTCAGGAAGTAATGTCTAGCTCTACCGTAAATCTCATGACCCTTTCTCCCATCACATATACTACATATTCTAATTCAACAGGCTAAAAGGTTGCCTACGATGTACAGAACATATTTTTAACAGGCTAAATATTTGAAGATTATGATATAATGTTGTCTCTCTAAACTGCCCTTTGTCAGAATAAAAAGTATAAATGCATGCTATACTCATTTCACTTAAACTACTTAATTTGGGCATACAAAAAATATAAATGATTAAATATTAGTATGTGCACTTTGAGAAGCCTCTTAGGGATGTTACAGTCCCCAGGCTTCCTTCTTGTTCTGTCTAAAATAGGATTTAGAGGGTTTTAAATAGAATTTAGATGGGTTTAAAATCTCCATATATGAGTTGTACTTTTACTGATTTACTGCATGAATTTCCTGTTGAATTTTTATGTGACACTTGATCTCCCCTGAGGGACTTGTTCAGTTCTGACTGGATAATGTAAATTTCCAATGGAGATTAAACACAAATGAGTATGAAATTGATTTATTATAATAAGTGAAATTGAGGTCTGAGGTCATGCTTCTCTTTTCTCTCCCAACTAACTGAAACCTGTCAGATGAAGGGTTTTTTGTAATATTTTGCCAATAAAAAAAACAAAGACAATTAAAAGCACATTTCTCAATTACACACTGGAAATTAGATGAAATATTGTTCCAAACTTCTTTGATTTCATGTGCCCAAGAGAATTGCTGGAATAGTTTAACACAGCTATAATTACATCGTTGTGGAGCCAACATATTGTCTTACATGATTTCTACAGAACTCAAACTCATCAATTTAATGAAGGGAATGGGAAACAACATTTGTCAAAATCTTGTGTTCACATATCCACACTGGAATATTAATTCTAAATATGTTATGCAGTGCACCATTATACATGTAGATGGATTGACTGCAGTAAGGAATTTTTTGTATCACTTTCAAATGCAGCCTCATTGGCAAGAAGAGTTAGGTTCATCCACAAAACATCAGTCTTAGATTCCCCTTCTGAAGCAATTCAGAAAATTTGTAGTCTCCAGTGGCAGTGCTCCTCTATGCACACGCAAAAGCTGGCTTTGTAGATACTGAGCTTCTGTCCAGACAAAACTATGTCCTCTGCCTGAATTTATGCATCACAAAAAATTAGAGAACTGTGATTTGCCCAAAAAAGTAATTATGAATAGAAAATCATTGTCAGCTGCACCATGCAATCCCAGCTGATGAAAGATCACTTCCAGAATGGCAGGATCATTCAGTGTCTACACTACACTGCTTCTTGATCCCACAACAAAGGCCAAAAAATACCTTTTCTGAGTATATATATTCCATCACTAATGCAGATACATGTGTGTGAAGTCATGCACTCTGAAATAACTTTTAGTATTTATGCTTATAACAGTCACAATACATTCTAAAATACTTGGAAATATCATATTTCTGTTGGAGAGGTTTAAGCAGAAATTACATCAATTCCACAGTGTTCAGCATGCACTTTACTGTCAGCTGAAACGAAACAGTAATATGAAACGTTCAGTCATGAGCATGGCTAGTCTTCTACCGTGCTGTGTTAGAAGATGTTATTCAGCCCAGAAGCCTCTAACTTCAGTGGACAAAAACAGTGGATGACCCAGAAGCCTAAGCTATTAATATAGAAACTGAGCTTACTCTGAGTCACTGGTATAATTTTAGGAAAAAGCTTCCATGTTATATTCAATAAAACCAAAAGAAAAAAAGATACACCATGCAATGAGAAATCTGCATTTGATTTAACTAACCTATTTTTTTCCTTGGAATAAATCCATTAATTTGATCATTAATAGGCCACTGGTAGATCGAATGATAAATATTCCCATCCCTTTGAATTCTATCTACACAAACTGGGTAAGGTTGCATAAGTACCGTAAAGTAAAATAGCTTTTTCTGAAATTTTTTTGTCGAATTTCTGCAGTTAACTCCCTTGCTACTGTTTGAATAAAAATCTTTGGAAATGTTAAGTTTTAACATTTTTTAACACGTTTTAACATTAACAATAAAAAGCACAATATTTATGCTTTTTATAACAATGTCATGAAATCAATACTGTCATTTCTAAACGCAGAAGACATGTATTGAAAGAGAGATGAGAATGTAAGTACAAGCCTCCTAGAATACAGCTCTTGATCTCCCTGGTGAGTTTTAAAAAGGTTTCAGATACTTTCTTGGAACATTCACCCAAGTTACACAGAAGAAGTTGAAGTAATTTAGATTCAATCTCTTTTCAAAAATGAAATCAACAGGAGTTTTATTAAAAGAAAATTAAGAGGAAACTGAATGTTCATATTTCATGGTACAACTGTGGTGACAGAAAACAATACTCATCAATAGAAAGTTTAGAAGATAGATATTTATATGTGTACGCTGCTCTACTGTGGGAGTTGTTTCACAAAAGAAAGCAGGTAATTTTAAAAAATATAATGGAGCTGTAGTAGAATTGGCAGGAAGAATACTTGTTCTCTATTCCACTTAAGGTCCTAATATGAAGCTTTTTACATTTTTATGGTTAGGAATCAGAAGTATTTATTGAAATGTGCACTTTATGAAGAATTTTAACTGGAGATGCTTATGGGTAATGCAATGCTGTGCAGGGCTTTATCTCTAGGACACTGAAAACTAAATCACTTAAACTGAAACCTTGGGCTGAAAAAGACTGGTAGCATGATGGAAATGTCATAATTTTGCCATGCAGAACAGTCAAAATAAAAAGGAAAAAACATGCAGCCAGACACAAGGGCTAGTAAAAGCATATCACCACAGAAGAAAAGCAGAGATATTTACATTTAGTCCTTAAAGTTAATGGTTCCATAGCTAATCTAATGATAGGCAAAGCAATGCCATGAGATGTTTTAGACAAGGGCTGCTCCTTATGATCATGAACTACATGCTGTCCTCTGACTCTGTACATAGTTAAATCAGCTTCCATTTATACACTTTCTACAAGAAGCTGCTGTGAATAATACTTCATAGGCACTGTAGTGGATGTTTAGAAACAAATTTTGAGCAATGTCCAATAATTTTGATCCTTAGCATTTCAGGCTACTTACTGAAGTATTTTTTAAATGTAGTACATCTAGGCAAGGTTATTATGAACAAGTGTTATGGATGACTGTCCTGGGTTCAGCAGTAGCAGTCATTTTTCTCCTTCTTAGTAGCTGGTGCAGTGCTGTGTTTTTGACTTTCAGTCTGGGAACAGTGCTGATTACACTGATGTTTCTAGCTACTGCTTAGAATGTTTAGACTGACCAAGGACTTTCTGAGCCTCACGCTCTGCTCTGGGAGGAGGGAAAGCCAGGAGGAAGCAGAGACAGGCCACCTGACCCAAACTAGCCAACGAGGTATTCCATACCACAGCACGTCATGCTCAGGATATAACTGGCAGTTAACCAGAAGGGCTATAGGACTGCTGGGGTGGGACTAGGTACTGGTCGGTGGTGAGCTGCTGTATTCTCTTTTCTTGTTATTTCCCTTGTCATTTTTTATTATTGATGGTAGCAGTAGTGATTTGTGTTATACCTTAGGTACTGGACTGTTCTTATCTTGACCTGTGGGAGTTGTATTTTTTTCAGTTCTCCTCCCCATCCCTCCAGGAGCTGAGGGAGAAGGGGGGGAGTGAGTGAGAGACTGCGTGGCTGGGTTTAAACCACGACAATGACTCAATCTAGGCCTCTTCAAAGCAAACTCCTGAAAGGATTTTCAACTTACAGATAAATGTAAGACACTATTTTTTTAACTCTTATCTGCAGTGTAACACAACCAAAAAATATTAATCCATGACAGGAGAAAGGAATGAAATTTCATTTTCACACTTTTCTGCAATGTGTATGCAGGTAAAGCACTCAGCTTAAAAAATAAAAAACTCATTTGAAAGTTTCCTAGTTTTGGAAAAAAATAAAAGTTAAAAGCTAAACCTTTGTCATAGTCTTAATACTACAACATTGCCTAAGAAAATTAATCAAAATATTCTTTAATGAGAAAACAGACAAACTATTTAGACTCACACAGTTCAGCATGAAATAATGTACCAGATTTTTCAAACACATGCAATATTTCTAGTATGTTTGTGTTAAAAAGAAATAACTGTCTACTTCAAAGTGTTCCAACTCATACAGTAGTGTGTGGTACCTGCGAGACAATGGTGAATGATAGGAAGAAAGAATTGCATTTTAATGCCGTTTTTTATTATGATAATATAGATAAAAATGCTACATAATGTTTTTAGCATTTCTTGAGACAATTGTGGGCTAATTACCATCCATGAGTGCTGTGGAAATGTTAGAAACCAAGGTATTACCTGTCACACTGATTTGTCCATTTAGCAGTTGATCTTTCCCAAGTAGAGAACATTAAGAGCCATATGAAAAATTAACATTAAGTAAAGACTTGCAGAGTAGGCAATGTAGGCAGATGGGAGCATGATGGTAGCTGAAAATCATCAGGCTGACACTGATTAATAAAAATATAACAAAAATTAAGTGACAGGGAAATGAACCTGCAGAAGTAGAAGTACTTTTAAAGCAGACTATTTTTTAACTAATGAGAAGTGCAAGAATAGATTTACCAGTTCTTTCAAACACAGAAGAACCTAATATATAGCCTGTTCAGACATTTTAGAAATATCAGGTAATATTGGTCAACTACAGTTTTTAAAAGCATCTGCAAATATTCCACGATGGAATGGATTTTTACATACTGCTCTATACTATCACTGTGACCACAGTCGGCTTATTGTAAGAATATTTTTCAAATTAATTTCATCTACATATGAGCATCCTTTGTGCTCACCCTGAGTTTATATAACAATGATGAACATTATCTTCCCATTGAATCTTTAAGAAATATTATCTTTCTTGGACAGAAGCATAGGATGTAATTTAAGGAGATGTAGGAATTGTGACTAGAATGAGGATAACTGAGTGATGAACATTTGTCCTGTGGTGGCTGGACAGAGAACAAATTCATAATCACCACACAGCCTCTGTGAAATGGCAAAAGTCCTTACTAAGTCTCTTTTGCACACAAAGCTTCCAGAATAATCACACATACACTCAGAAGTGGAAAGTAAAAATACAAGCATACAATAGATTTAACAAAGGTTTAATAATTCTCTGTGTCATGGAGAAAGAAACTCCATGTGCATGCTGCATTCTAAACTCCCTTAATATGAAATTAATTCCAAGCATGAGGAATGTCTTTAACATCTCAGTCATAGTTTTTCTATTTGTAAGTTATGAGGTGCTCACTGCTTTCTGGGGTTTGAGCATTTAATCACACAGATGTCCATTATAAATAAATCCTCTGTTTGCTTAGTAGTATAATAGGTGAACTCACAGCATCTTGGCACTATAATAAATCTGAAGCCTCAGACAGAATGCTCATGATTACCTTCTAAATTCTTTCAAGGTCATTCTACATGATTTCATGCTACATAACATCCTTTTTCAGTCCATTTCACACTGAGAAGAGATCATGATAAACATTGATTTTTACCTACTGAAATACCTGAATTTCACCACATCACCCCAACATACATATATGTGCATGCTCTGATACACCATCTTTTAGTCATTTGATCCTAAGCTATTGTGTAGAACCTGAAAATTCAAAAATTAAATATGATAAGAGGAAAAAAAAGCTGCATTTAGTGTAATTATTCAAAGACTAGACTGAAAAAAAAGGAGAAATAGGTGTTTCTTCTAGTGAGAAAAGCACCACTAGAAGCAGAGAAAGAAACTCCACAAAATTACTCAACAACAACCTGGGAACTGATCTAGTAAAATATGTGGGATTAAAAGTCTTCTGAACAAAGGCTTACTTAAAATATGTTCCAAGTCCACAGATTACAAATGCACACACACACATGCTTCAGATTCTTAAAGACTTTGAATATTAAAACAAATGCCCAAATTCAGACTGAAATTTGTTTGTTTGATATGGTTTGATTAGCAAATGCTCTTCATTAATTACTCACCATCAAAAAATCAGACATGAATGCCTGCAAAAGCACACAGCCCCAGCCCAGGATGTGGTTCCTCAGGCATTCTGACATGACAGGAGTGCAGAAGGTGCTAATAATACTTCTCTCAAGAGGAAAAGATGAGATTCTTGAAAGAAATATTCACAGGCAGAGACAAGAATTAGCTGCTTGATTTCTACTGAATCTTATTGCCTCAGGTGACTCATTATCTCAATGACTTCCTGTCTATGCAGAGATTTAAGATTAATGGATTAAATTCCCTAAATTCTTGGTGAATTTATTAACTAATGTAATACTGCTGTTTGCCATTTGATTAAAAATTGTTAAAAGTTCACTTTATTCTTTTACAAAAAACAGAATTATCTTCTTTTAGTACAAAATCTTCTTTAGTATAAACAACTGTTTCACACTGCCTTAACAACAACAGGGACAATGTCAGTTCCATAGCAGCCAGCGTCTCATGGTTCCTAGCACTGCCTGTGATTTATCCAGTTCCTTTCTCTAAGGACTACCAAAGACTGGGTTTTCTTCTTCTTTTCTATCTAGAAATCCTGTCTGAGCAGAACTTAAAGCCCCTAAAGCAGTGAAGATGCAGAGAGTGGTTTTCACCAGCAGCAGGTAACATTCATTTCACGCTTTTCCCACTGCAAAGTGTTGCCCCTCTTTAGCTGAACAATGATTAATACAATTGTGGTTAATCAAGAAAGATATTGATTCAATTTGCTAAAATGTGCCATATTTATGTGAATAATATTTATCCCTTTACCTCTACCTTGTGGTATAGCTGTACTCATATAACAGTTGCATCGTGTAAGAAACAACTCCCCTTAGATGTGCTCTCCTAATATGCTATTGCTATTACTCCTAAAAAGGCAAATGTTTCTAAAACTGCTTTGGTAAGATTGTAATTATTTCACTTTTAGCAGGACCACCTTAGGAATGAGGCTTTACTGCTAGTTGCATACTGCAATCGAGCACAGAATTTCACTTAGTTCTTGCTGTACCCAAGTAAAACCCATGACATGAGACTTGTTTATGGAACACTTATCTGTGTAAGGGAAGACACTTTACTTCTTGCCTCCCAAGAAACCAATACTTCCACAGAATATTCCTCAGCTGCAGTGACAGTTTTAGGAACTCTCTGAACTGGCACATCCTTATAGATCATCAAGTTCAGTAGCCATCAAGATTCAGCTAACCGCTTTTTGGAACGCATTTATACTTTCAGTCTCCATAGATTTTATCACAATAAATTTTGCAATTTAACACCATGCTGTGGAAAAGGAAGTTTCTTTTATCTATTTTAAACTTGAAGCTGTATTTTCGGTAGTCTACAGTTTTTCACCTGATACCTAAAGACAGATGATCAATAGCTTTACAATATGTCAGAAAAAACAATGTTATGCCTAAATGAATAAAAGAACTCAATTCTTCAGTGACTTGCAAATAACAATTCCAGTATGCCAGATCAAACATTTAACTGTCAAAACTTACATTTGTTTCCCCTTCAGCACATGGGTGTATTCTGAAAGAGGAAGGGTGCATTTTCTATTGACTTTCACAGCCCTAAGAATTTTTTTTTAATGAGTTCCAAGTTAAAAACAACCAGAGCAGACAGATCTGGGCCTTTGACATCACAAGTCTATACAATAACAGTACTCAATCACAATGCAAGTCACATGCTAAAATTCAACTCAGCATATTAAAGGCTTCAGAGAGCTGAGGTCTGGGAAGGCTCCAGGTGCTTAAAACAGCAGCACCAGGTGGGCTGACATGTACAAAGGGTACTCGTTGGCTTCCAGTGGAATACCATGAATTTGTCTTCAGCAATCCCAGCTGACCTGTGTGCGTTCTCCTGTCTGGATCATCCAGAAACCTCTACATTACTCACACTGGTTTCCATATTGATAAAGAAGAGCTCACAAAGAAAAAAATATTTCACTCTGAACCATCTTCTCAAGAGAGTTGCTTTTCATATTCTAAAGTAGATCAAAGAAACAATAGCAGAGCTGCAGCAGAGGGAGAGTTCACATTCGCAGGATGGCAGATGATCCAATAAGTATTGCCCACTTTATTATCTTGAGACATCATACACCCAGTTTTTAAAATATGAATGTTTGAGTTAAAACTATGACTAAAAACCCAGGAAATTGCAAATAGGCCAAGGTAAAAGAACACCTATGTATTTTGACAATCAAAAGTAATTTTAGCCTAATAATTAATGGGATCCATAATGTTCTTTACTGGGAATATTTCTTAGAGTCCTGCTAAGATTAAAGCATAATTTACACGGGCATTTTCAGGACAAGCATATTCACTGAATGATTAGAGATCACAGCTGAATGACAATTGCTATCCTTGAAAATTGTGTGTAGTAGAAAGGATGTACTTTATAATTATGCCTTTGGCATTTTTTGTTGTTATTGGGTTTGGTCTTAGAAGAGAGAAATGCTTTGCAAATGCAGCACTCAGAAGGTTATTTTTTCTGAATCCTGTCAACTTCTTTGAACTGGAATTATGGGAGTGATTTCTATTACTGTAGAAATGAAAATGAAGAGATACATAATATACAGAGAGATCTATACTGTGTTATTAATCTACATTCCAAGTCAATATTAGAAATAGACTTCTAACACAGAAGAGATACATTATATAACTTACACTAAAATTAAATATCAGAATAGGTACATTTTGAGATATAGTTCTGAACACACAAACAGACACATGCTATTATGTTTAGAGACTTGTTGGTGTAAAGGGTTTTGAGCTAGGCCGGACATCCTGGTATCGGCCAGAACATTCTGGGCTCCAACATCCTGGAATTGGCCATAGCATCCTGGGCTGGGCCTGAACATAGAGGGAAGTGGCCACCCAGAGAGTAACACATAGTGGCCAATCAGAGGGTGGTGATGTTCAAATCCAGCCAATCCTGTTAGTAGCACGAGAACAAAAGGCAAAAGGTGTAGTTTATATAAACCGTGGAACCAACCGGAAAGGGGTGGATAGTAAAGAGATCTCCGACAGTAAAGAAGTTTTTGGCATGGAACTCTGCTGGAGTCCGTGTCTTTAATCTCCACAGAGACTGATCTTTCATTCTTCACCCTATCAAAGCTCCCACTGAAGTCAATTGTCTTAATCTGATTTACACCTTGGCACTACTGCTAATGCATTCAGATCCCACCACATAGCACATATTCTTCCCTGCATAAATACAGCTTTGCTCAAAATATCTCTAGAGATACTCTAACTTGCCATGAAGGAATGCTCTGTGAGCACTGTCCATTTGTGCTGTAGGTCCTGTGCTACCACACAGGCATCTCTGCTACAACTGAGAAGAGGAACCATTATGACAGGAGATGTGGGATTAAAACCAATTCCTCCCTTACAGTAAGGACTCTACAGTGTTATGAAGTGGAAGATCTGTAAGCTGTGGGTGAGAGACCCCACTTGGCAAGATAAAAAATATTTTCCTCCCCAGCCAGGAATGCATTCACAGGGAAAAAAGGATCCTGCTCAAGCTGCAGAACATAGAGTGAGGCAATTGCTGCTGAGAAGTGGAATACAACTGTTAATTGGGGATACAGTTAAAGCAGGAGGTCCTGAGATCCTTTGGAAGGAATTTGGGAAGAGATAATGCTACATCTAAGAAGCAAAAGGTATTAACTAACACATCTACCTATTCTGACACATTGATTCACATACTGATGTTACGCAATTTTTCCCTCAGATTTGCCGAAGTGTGCTTTTGGTAAGTGAACATTTCAGACTCTTGAATTTTATGCACTGAAAAGCAAATACAGGCGGCCTCATGAGGCAGTAAACATTGGGTCTGCAAAATTAAACCCTGTCCTAACAACTTTAGCTCAGTTAAACCTTTCATAATAATATGAGGCCCTGAAAGTTTTAAGGGCTAAAAAAATTAAATGTTTCCCAGGAGGATTAATTCAACAAATAGCAAGTAATAAGATCACCAGCCCCAGGGAAATTCAGCAAGTTTCTGGAGTTCAGAGACTTAACAGCCCCCTGCACAGAGCACACAAAGAATAGGATGTAATTTTCTAAACCTACAATAAAATTCAAAGTGAAAACTCAACAACATTAAAAACCATGAAGCAGTTCATGGTACAATTTCTGACTTTATATCCTGCAAAGAAACAGCTATCACTCTAAATGACTTTGAAAAAGTGAGTAAAAATGCACTTCTGAAGGCCGTCCTTAGCCATGAACAGATGTAACACCCCCACATCACTAGGTGATTTCTGTCAAATGCCTGCAAGATTTACAATTTGAACAATTTTCCCATAACTCTGATGACATATGAATACACTCAGAAAATACACCAACAACTTTAGCAATTATTTCCCATTCTTTTCAGTGTAATCTCTGCACCAGTCTAATCTCTGTTCTAGTCTCCTTCTAAGACTGATCTCCCAAGCTCTTATCAGAACACACTCTACCATTTGGAACACTCATTTCTCTCAGTTATCTCTTGTTCTAAAATAAAATATCTTGGCTTTCTCTCTACAGAGCCCACTTCAGAAAGTAAATCACACTGATTCTGTGACAACAGAAAAAATGAGTACTACTAGTAATACATCTTTACTTAGACATTAGAGCATGTTCTCTAGCATTAGCTTGAGCATGAATAGAAAGCATCACAGGTGCAACATGATGTCTGGTACAATGACAAATGCTCACTAAAGCAGCTGTGGTCAGTTATCAGTATTATCATTTCTGTGGGAAACAATTTTGCAGTCGTACAGTGAACAGTTTTCTGCAACTGTCAAAGGTTTTTCTAATTACTAAAGGATGGAAGGTGCAAGAAAAATATTTCTATCTGTATTCGTGCTTCAAATAGCATAAAGTTTGAAGATATTAAAGTCAGGCAACAAGATACAGTATAGAAATATCTAGCTGTAAAATTCAGCTCCACATGACCATCTAGGTTTATAGCAATGTTCAGTTTTGTGGGACAGCAGTACAGATGCAGAACCTGCTTGGATTCTTGCTTATTTTACTTCCCAGAGTTAAGAAGAATTGTAACATTATATAAATGACACCTCTTTGGCTCTGAAATCACTTGCTGTCTGTGATGGATGTAATAAATGTTTCCTATTCCAGTACTACAAAAAATGGTGTAGGTGGTTTTATCCATTCAGCAGCTGAACTCGCTTGACCATGATGTATGGCACACTTGTTATTTATTTGCAGAGGCTAGAAGGCAAATGTGCTATACAAGAATAGTTCTTTAATGTAAAGCATTAAAATAAAAGCTCACCCTCGGGACTTTGACTACCTATAGTAGTAAATAGATACCCAAGATAACACAGGAGCTGTTACTATTTAAAAATACGCCATTTGATATTAAATTTTTTTATTTAACAGCAGATTTCCACCCTGTCCACGCTCTTTCAGCACTATAGACTGTATACTTTCTATGCAGGTTTACACAGGTGCTGGGAATAACGCTACTCTCATTGTACAGACATACATCAGATCATATTTTTAATATTTTTTGTAAATTTTTGTAATTTTTTGTTATTTTGTAACTTCAGTACTTCTAGCTCAGGTGTTTCAATGGCTCATGTTGAAACAATATTTATAATTCTTACAATTGAAAATTGTCTGACCCATAAAGGTAGTACTGCTATTCCCCACACATGGGCTGCATCCAAAGCACAGAAAAGCAAAGGTTCTAGTCTTTAAAGACTGCCTTCTTCATCCTGTAGTTCAATGACTACATCACCTTTGAATATTTTTTTCCAGGAATGACTGAAGCTTGACAGACTGTGGCAGGTTGTTTAGGAGTGTCACCTGAACTAAAATGCTTCCCATCCCAACTGATTACTAGCGATAATCTGCTCCACCCAAATTACCTCAGAGCCAAGATCAGACCCAAATGTTCTCAGCCCATAAATCACAGCAAAAGTATTACATCCATTCCCATTTTATAAAGTGTCAGATAATTTTTTCATCAGTGTTTTTTTTGTAACATTTATGTAGGAACTTTAAAGTTTGTCAAGGATTCCAGCATGCAGCAAGTCAGAATGTAGTATTGTAGAAACAACTATATTTAAACAAACAAGAAAATGAAAATGCAGACAATCAAAACCCTGCAACTTCCAACCTGCATAGATTAGAACAGCATAAATCAGTGCTTTTCTTTACTGTCTTGCAAGTTAGGATGAAATTGTTGAAATAAACAGTTACAATGTTAGATATATCAAACATATTCCCATGATGATTTTGTATTCTTTCAAAGCAGCTTTCAAGCTATAAAATTAAAAACACCCCCCCCCCCAAAACATAGAAGTAATCTAAATCTTCTTAAAATTCCTTTTGTCATCTTACTGATTTGTTAAAAAAAACCCAAACCAATAGAGATATTATACAGCAGCATACTTATCTTCTCTTGTTATCGTCTAACATTTATCACCAGGCAGTGTTCATGTGCTCCAGATGTGATTCTGAAACAAGCCTAACCAGCAATTATCATTTTTCTATTAAAATATATGGGCACTAGCAGGTAACTTGAAACATTAACACAATGCCATTATCCTCCAGTGCCTGCCATCTGAACAAGCTGCAACAAAAAATAAACATTTTCAAGTTCCTGTTCAGACAGAAATGACTGCAGAAAATCTGGCTTTTCAATTTATTCTATATTTGCCGTATATCTACTGAATGTTAAAACAAGACTGTTTTTGAGACATGTCTGTGTTGATGCAGATGTTGTAGTTGTTTTCTACTGTCATCTGGATGTCTGACTACACTTGGAAATAAAGAAAAAATCTGACATTAACAAAGGAAATTTTCCACAGAAAGGAAAAAACCCACCTAACCAAACAAATCCCCCAATTATTACAGGCCTTTCCCCCTTAAAGGTTCATTTTTATGACCAATTCTAATAATGTAGTGAGTGATAGAAACCTGAGAAGTATTTGATAATTTTCTGCAGGGACGAGTTTCAAAATTCCCTGGAAGAGGAGCAGCTGACACCACAGATTCCAATCCTCAAGGAATTATTTTTTGTCTTCGAAGATCAGACCACAGAGACAAATGAAGGCAAACACAACATTTGTTCTACTTGGGGACTGAAACGAAGACTCAATATTTAAATTTCACAGCATTGTCTTGCTCCTAGTCCTCTTATCCCATGGCTAGTGACGCACCAAGGAATGATCCACAGAGGCAGAGTCCTAGCGCTTCCTGGTGCTGGGCAGCTGTGTACCACTGTCTGGGATCTGGGGAGAAGGAGGTGGAGGGACTTGGGTATAATCCCAGAACCAGAAGCAGATGAGAAACTGAAGAAATATTAGGTCTCCTGGACATGACACAAATCTCACCAAAGACATAACAATGCAAACTCATACTGACAGTAACAGAGGGGATGGCAGCTGCAAGCACTGTAGGAGCAACTGAGGTAATAAACCAGACAAAACCCAGAACACTAAGAACAGAAGAGAAAGCAACCAGTGATCGTAGCGATCAGTGGTCTGGAAACTCTATGGCTTGTTAGTGACAGATTTAAGTGCGCCAGAGTTTGCTTTGCTGTTCTTACAGGTTAACTTGCTCTGAGCTTGTGGATGAATTTCTTAACTGAATCCTAAATAAAATATTCTTTAGCAATTACTAGAGCACAGTTAAATGGCACAAATCACCAGCATAGCAACCAAAAGGGAACTCAAATATTTACCATAGAAAAATCATTAAACCCATTAGCTTGGTCAATCATCTCAGAGCAGCAGAAGGCAACAGGATGCTGCGCCGCATTGGAAGATGGACAGAGGGAATACAAAGGTGATATATATTCTTGAAGAAGTCCTCAATTATAGATTATTCAGCATATTAACTAAAACCTGACCACTCTACCAAGAAGAATTCCCAAAATTTGATCAACAGCTTTTTTTATACTTCAAAATGAATAGAAAGTATTGATTTCTTTTTTATAATAATTAATAATAATAATAATAATAAATTGTCTTGTTTTAGCATGTCAGGAAACCTAACATAGGAAACATACCATTACTTAAAGTATTTTACTTTATTTTACTTCTCCATTTATTTTCAGAAGGGATGGAAAGGTGCTGATAATATTCAGGGCAGCAGCTTAGGGTAAGATTAGGCTCAAATCTGAATCATGGTTTGATTTCAGTAGTGCAATAATTCCTCCAGCAGTTCCCACACAGGTACTTCAAAGTTACCACTCACTGGTAATCACATTACTTAAATCCATATCTAATAACATTTCTGCAGCAAACAATGGAAAAATGAAGTTAGAAAGCAGTTGATCTTGCAATACATCATCCAAATTCAATGTCAGAAATCTTGTGGGAAGTTGGATATTCTCACCAATTTCTGCAAACTTCTTGTTTTGTAAATGGACTATAAAACAATCTTAGATTTAGGGTCCCAGCCAGACCCAGCCAGAGTTAAATTTAGGGTTGAAACCCTAATACTTAAGGTTTATTAATTTTGTATTTTTGTGCTATTCCTTTAAATTTCTATGATCTCAATGTAGCTGAAGAGCATATATGCACAGTGGAGATTCTTCTGCTGTGTTTTTTGCCATAAATAGTTCATATTCTTTCTTTAATAACAATTAAAAGGTGGTGCAGAACAAAAAAGTTTTTCATCTCCAGGTAAAGAGAACTGGATGGAGACAGTAAGTGAAGAAAAGGAAAGAGTCCTGCCTCAATGCAGGCTCAGTTCTGTCTATAATATAGGGGAAAACCTTAGTCCAATTTTCAGACATCAGCTTAGTTCTGTTAATGCATCCAAAGAAGGCAAGTAGACAGCATCTCTGCTCCTGTTTTTAGTACAGAATGTGCCAAGAGTTATATTCGTGCCATCTCTTATTGCTGTAGGAGTGAGGGAGAAAATTAATTACTTCAAGTGCATTAGGTACATTAGAAGGTTAAATTAAAATTTAGTTTTAAAGATGTTAGCAATGACATGGGATTCCTAATGAAGAACATGAAAACCACTTCAAAATCAGAAAAGGGAGACATGTAAAAGGAACTTAGCTTCTTTCACAGCAATTCCATTATATTATATTTCAGCGCATACACTGCATTCACCTTTTACTTTAACAATGACAAATTGTTAAAATGAAATTGAGAGGTCTTGTGTGAAATAGGCTGCTTCATCCAAGATGGTTTAAGCTGGTCTAAGGAGCAACAAGAGAATATAGTGAGCAGTCAGTGCTAATGACAGTATACCATTTTTATAGACTAAAGTTTGAGCAATGAATTTCACTTACAGAGTGTCAGGATGCTCAGATGCTGGTACCCGATAACAAGCCTCAAGCACCAAGCTTTTGCGGATTTTTTTTAGAACTTCAATAAAGCCTTTTAGCCTTTAGCACTGTTGTTTTTTCTTTTTTCCTTATGCTTATTTTTTAACCCAGAAGCCACTAGGTGCAATCTTTTGTGAGAAACTCCATCTTTGCTACCCTTCAAGAAAAATTGTATTCAAGGTAAATGAAGCATAGTTATGAAAGGTGGACAGTTATGCAATATAAATAAAGAAAAAAACTATTTTAAAAATGCCCAAACTCCTTGCTTTATTTGTGCCTGTTCCCAGTGACTGTCTTTATTTCATTAGCTTTTAATGTAGCATCTTTTAAAATATGTTTTTAGTTAAAAGTAGTAGCTCTTATGCAGACGTTGTTAACTTAGAGCAAATGTCATTATTCTCATCATACATATTTAAAACAATAACATACAATAACAAATAAATGGAATTATAATTATTTAAAAAATTCAGTCTTGGCCTTGTAAAATTTTTGCATATTCTTCTGAAAGTTTTCAGTCGTAGCAGTCCTTTCCCTTACAATTCTATCACTCAGTTTTCCAGACTTAAAAAGAACTAATTCTATATCTAAGTCCACTTAACATTTTTTTTTAAAATACATAATTTATGCTTTGTTCTTTTACTTTGATCTTATGTTAAATGAGTAGCTACTGGTTACTATTTTTAATTATTCATCTTTCTCAATTTATTTTTCCAAATATTAAAAGTTTATATTTGGAGATAATTTCTTACTTGTAATTCAGTGTTTTAAAAAGACCAACCTGAAGAAACTTTGAATTTATTGCATTTTTTTAGCAAAATCTTGTTCCATAAAAATATTAACACTGTCTGAAATTAGGGAAATTTATCGGAATTTCATTTCAAGGTGTCCTGCCCAATGCATATTTTCTATTTCAGACTATATTTAATTTTCGCTATGTTTTGGTGACAATATAAAGAAAAATGAAATAAAACCAAAATATGCTTTATTCACCTGAGGCAACTTATTCAAGGTTTTCCTTTGCTGACCCTCATTCTTTCATAATCCAGGTGCAGAAAAACCTCATATGTACTCATAATTTATTGTCGAAGTGAGATTACCTCTTCTCACTGACTATTCTGGGAATCTATACTTTTAAAATGGAAAATTTACTGAAGGCAGGCAACATGAATAATCCACACAACGTAAATATCAAGCATGGAGAACCACCTTTTCACAGTGTGCCTATGAGGAAATATTTTCAGCAGAGCATTATACTAATTGTACACAAAGTATTTATTAGAGTCTTCCTTTAAAAACAATTATTTTAAATTATCTTAAAAGATGAAATACCTGCAAAAGACATCTGCTGATTGAAGTTAACTTAGAGAGATAAGAAAAAGTTGGTTTTCGTTACACATATTATTCTAATCTTCTGGAAAACTAGGCTAAATTTCTATATTTCCAATTAATAAGGATAACACACTTAAAGAAACACTGATGGCATGCAGCCATTGGTTCAGGTTAAGCCTGTTTCATAATACAACAATTTTTGGCATATAAATGAAAAGCCTCATGTCCATTTTGGTTTTTCCGGCAGTGTGAAACCAAGTAGATATATCTCACCATAAGTGAACTGATGTGAAGTGTACTTAAAACTAATTTTTAAATTGCATTTGATGGAAAACCAATCTTTCAGTTTCATAAAAGCCTTTCTGTAGGAAATCTCTCCAATGACAGGAAAATGTGCTGAAATGGTGTACTTATTTTAATTCTAATTTAACAATATTAACAGATCCTAAATAGCAAAAAGTTAAAATTTAATATCAACAATAAAAATAACACAAGTGTCTCCTACCATGATGGGATCTGAGTCACCAGAGCAGATAAAAAAGTGTTCAAGACCCATACTGACCCACTCCTCTCTGAAGAAACTAGAAAGATTTTACATATAAATGCTGGTTCAGTAACAATAAGAAACTCATAATAGAATCATAGAATAGTTAAGGTTGGAAAGGACCTTAAGATCATCAAGTTCCAACCCCCCTGCCATGGGCAGGGAAACCTCACACTAAACCACGTCACCCAAGGCTCTGTCCAAACTGGCCTTGAACACCATCAGGGATGGAGCATTCACAACTTCCCTGGGCAGCCCATTCCAGTGCCTCACCACCCGCAAAGTAAAGAATTTCTTCTTATATCTAGTCTAAACTTCCTCTGTTTAAGTTTGAACCCATTACCCCTTGTCCTGTCACTATAGCTCCTAATGAGTAGTTCCTTCCCAGCATCTGTATAGCCCCCCTTCAGATACTGGAAGGCTGCTATGAGGTCTTCACACAGCCTTCTCTTCTCCAGACTGAACAGTCCCAACTTTCTCAGTCTATCTTCATATGGGAGGTGCTTCAGTCCCCTGATCATCCTCGTGGCCTCCTCTGGACTTCTTCCAACAGTTCCATGTCCTTTTCATGTTGAGGACACCAGAACTACACACAATATTCCAAGCGAGGTCTCATGAGAGCAGAGTAGAGGGGCAGGATCACCTCCTTTGACCTGCTGGTCATGCTCCTTTTGATGCAGCCC